>JAMYXO010002097.1:5000-25552 GCA_033310375.1 Conus canariensis
AAGGCCTTAAGGGAGGATTTGAGGCTGTCTTTGAAACGCTTCCTCTGGCCTCCATGAGAGCGTTTGCCCTGTTGCAGTTCGACAAACAATAATGTCTTTGACAGCCGAAGGTCTAGCATGCGAACTACGTGACCTGCCCAGCGAAGCTCTGACTGCATCAGGATTGTGAAGATGCTAGGCAGGCCAGCAAAGTGAGGACTTCACTGTCTGGAATCTTGTCTTGCCACTTAATGCCCATGAGTCTTCTGAGGCAAGTGGTGTGGAAACGGTTCAGTTTCCTGGCGTGACGCTGGTAAACTGTCCATGTTTCACAGCCATAGAGCAGTGTGATGAGAACTATGGCCCGATACACTTTGATCTTGGTCTCTAGGGTGATGCCTCTCCTGTTCCATACGTTCTTGTGGTGTCTGCCGAAAGCGGCGAGCCGGGTATTCACCTCATCGTCGATGACAACATTTCTGGACAGAGTGCTGCCTAAGTAGGGTGAACTTATCCATCTCGTTCACAAAGTTCACCCTCCCCAGCCAGCCTGGACTCGCTTAGGGCAGTGATGTCAATCTTGTATCTGGCAAGTTCATTCGCAAGGAGGGCTGTACGCCTCTGGGGTTTATCCAAGGCGTCCCTGTCAAGGAGCGTGCGGACGTTCCATGTGGCCAGGTTCAGAGGAGTAATCCTCGTTTTTCTTTTTTCTGTCTTGTTTCGACCGCAATGATAGGGTCCCCGCCAGCCGCGGTATGCTGGATAGGGTGATGTGGAGCAGGCAATGTTTAGGGCACCTTTTCTAGCCCCTTCCTCATGCCATGAAGGTGAGCAGTGCTATCCTAAAAAGGGCTGCACAGTCGCTCAGGGGGCTGCCTACCGCCACTGCTGCTCCGATTCAGTGACGAGCCGACCATATGGCCTGAGCCGCCTGTGTGCAGGTCTGCGGCTACGACTTCCAGAGTACCAACACCTGTTGCTTCGTCGCTCGCCCATCGCCACAGGACTTGGTGATAAGGGATAGGATGAAGGATGACTGATGACATGCTCGGTGACTTTGATTAAAGTGAGGAAGAGTTGCGCGTCGTCGACCTCACTCTCTCGTCTGAGACCCCTGTATCCAATGGCAAGACAAGGTCGAGACGGTTGGAGATGGAGACGGATGCAGTGGATGACCTAGATGTTCTACGTGCCTCATCTAGCTCTGTGCACTCCACAGTGCATTGCTGTAACCGCCTTTCTCTCTGTTGAACCATAAACGTTTCTTCCGCAGTGTCCGCCGGCGTTCAGTCTTTGCAGGGCATAGGCAGGCAAGCCCTAACTCATACTCATATCCCCCATTACTGTGAACTGCAGTAGGTGTCGCTCTCTTCCGCCTTCACAGCCGTTGGGAAATTGCATCTTCATCCGCCTGTTCTGCCGTTGGAGCTTGGTTTGCCAGATTTTTTAAAAATCGAGGTTGACTCCTTTAGATCCGTCGTGTTTAGCCTGGGGCTCGCGCTGCCCAGTTACTGTGGGTCACCTCTGGGAGGATGTGGTTTGAAACCACGCACGATCGGTCTTGAAGTAAAAGAGGCTATGCCGAACCAGGGGACTAACACCGCAAGGATGCCCCGCTGATGTCAGTACCTGTGCCAGGCAAAACTATATACAGCACCACAAGCAAGCAGAGCGAAGCAAAGCAGAGCAAGCAGAGCAAGCAAGCGTGGACTACATGCAGCCATCACCACAACACAAAGCAAAGACACAAGGCCCCGAGTGGTACAAGGGGAAGAATCCTATAAATATCTCCACTGCCCGTACCACCATCGCTTTTCACTTCCTGGGATTTTTCATCCCTGCAACACTCACAATCATACATATACTACATACATAAATGCATGAATACATATATGCACACGTATTTACGTACGAACGTAGATACATACATGCATACATGCATACATATACATACGTAGATATGTACATACATGCATACATAAATACATACGCACACATACACACTTACATACATATACAGAGAGAGAGAGAGAGAGAGAGAGAGAGAGAGAGAAGAGAGAGAGAGAGAGAGAGAGAGAGAGAGAGAGAGAGAGAGAGAGTTACAAGGAAAACACAAAGAAACCAGATTGCGAAAGGATGTGTAGAGAGTATGTGTGCGACTCCCCCCCCCCCCCCCCCCCCCCTCTCTCTCTCTCCTCTCTCTCTCTCTCTCTCTCTCACTCTCTCTCTCTTATGAACGCGCGCGCACGCGTGTGTGTGTGTGTGTGTGTGTTGTGTGTGGTGTGTGTGTGTGTGTGTGTGTGTGTGTGTGTGTGTGTGTGTGTGTGTGGTGGAGGAGAGAGTGAGAGAGAGAGAGAGAGAGGAGAGAGAGAGACGGGGGGGGGGAAGGAGGGGAGGGAAGATATTTGAGGGTGATAAAAGGCTGGATGTAATAAGGAGAGTACTTTTGTCTGTTTTTTTACTACGTCATTTTTTTCCATGTGGTGGTGTGTGTGTGGTGCGTGCGTGCGTGCGTGCGTGCGTGCGTGCGTGCGTGCTGGGTAAGCGTTAGATTGTGTGTGTGTGTGTGTGTGTGTGTGTGGTGTGTGTGTGTGTGTGTGTGTGTGTGTGTTGCGCGCGGCGCGCGCGCGTGTTGTGTGTTGTGTGTGTGTGTGGTGTGTGTTGTGTGTGCGTGCGTGCGCGCGCGCTAGTGTATGCGTAGGTGTGTGTGTGTGTGTTGTGTGTGTGTGTGTGTGTGTTGTGTGTGTGTCTGTGAGTGTGTGTGACTCTGTGTGTGCGTGTGTATGTGTGTGCGCGTGCATGCGCACGCAATTGTGTGTGCGTGTATGTGTGTGTGTGTGTGTGTGTGTGTGTGTGTGTGTGTGTGTGTGTGTGTGTGTATGCGCGCGCGCGCTCGTGTGTGTGTATGTGTACTAGTGTATGCATGATGTTGTGTGTGTGTGTGTGTGTGTGTGTGTGTGTGTGTGTGTGTGTGTGTGTGTGTGTGCTAAGTATACTGTGTGTGTGTGTGTGTGTGTGTGGGGGTGTGTGTGTGTGTGTGTGTGTTGTGTGTGTGTGTGTGTGGTTGTGTGTGTGGTGTGTGTGTGTGTGTGTGTGTGTGTGGGGTGTGTGTGTGTGTGTGTGTGTGTGTGTGTGCACGCCGCGAGTGTTGTGTGTGTGTGTGTGTGTGTGTGTGTGTGTGTGTGGTGTGTGTGTGTGTGCGTGCTTGTACTTGTGTATGAGTGTGTATGTATGTGTGTGGTGGTGATGGTGGTTGTGGTGGTGTATGTGTGTGTATGTGTGCGCACGTGTGTGTGTGTGTGTGTGTGTGTGTGTGTGTGTGTGTGTGTGTGTGTGTGTGTGTGTGTGTGTGTGTGAAATATATTCCTTTTTTTAAAGCATATTGACATTCTTTGCATAATGTTTTTTGAAATGTCAGAAGAACTATGAGTTAGTCTGACAATAAATGTGGTTTCGGTCAGTCAACCAGGGAGAGAGAGAGAGAGAGAGAGAGAGAGAGAGAGAGAAGAGAGAGAGAGAGAGAGAGAGAGAGAGGAAAATGCTCGCATGTGCGTACGCGCGCATGCCTTGTATGTGTGTGTGTATGTGTGTTTGTGTGTGTGTGTGTATGTGTGTGTGTGTGTGTGCGTGCGTGCGTGCGTGCGTGCGTGCGTGCGTGCGTGCGTGCGTGCGAGCGTGCGTGCGTGCGTGCATGTGTGTGTATATGTGTGTGTGTGTGTGTGTGTGTGTGTGTGTGTGTGTGTGTGTGGTGTGTGTGTGTGTGAGTGCGTGCATGCACGCGCGCGCACGGGAGCGGGTGCCCATTCATTTTAGAGAAGCGAGTATTCGGAAGTTAAGTTGGACGTAAAACCATGAAACACACGCTGACATCGGTGCGAAAGAAGGCGACTCTCATGCAACAGTTTCCGAAGTCGCATGCGCGTTTCTTCCGGACGTGAACTAACTACCTGCGAGTTTGTGGTGTCACGTGATCATCCGGCTTCCGATCAGTGTGAGCGCGCTTCTCTCTTCAATTTTGAATTCTTCAGTATGGAAGGACAGCCGTCATTTTTGACTATTTTTAACCTGTATTGGTCTCTCTTCTCTCTCTCTGCATGGCAGTCCGACGTCGTTGATGAGTGTGCTTCTTTCTGCTGCCTGTTTCAATGTGTGGAAACCAGGTCGAAGTCGGTGAGTTCCAGTTGATGTTTTAATTTACTGAAAAGGACAGAGTCGTCTTTGATATTTTGTTTGTGTTCTACATGCAGCTATATATAGAAGTCCTTGTACACCCATCTTACGCTTCTTTCCTTCGAATAGTGAGGCCCGGGTGATCGCAGACAAAGTTTGAGAAAGCATAGATATGTTAAGGGAACATTTCGTTCAGTCCTTTGAGATTTTAATCAGTTGACTTCAATATCCCAACGGAAAGAAGCACAAAACACACTTTCCAATACACCACAAGCCATGCCTTCCCGATGAAGTCAAACACCAATAACTTTGAGGCCGCTGCCTACCCCCCCCCCCCCCCACCCCCTCCACAATGGGCTCTTAAATTAAGGTATTTTTTAAGGGTGGAGGGGGTGAGGGGGGGGGCGGTGGAGGGGAAACTGGATGTGTGTGGGAGGGGGTTAGCGTCCGGTGGGAGGGAAAGATCTAGAAACCCACCTCATTTGCGCCTCTGTGTGTGTATGGGGATCTTTCTTGAAGGGAAAGAGGGCAGGGGGATGGGGAAGGGGGGGGGGGACGGGCTGTTCATGTTGATCCATTATCAGTTTGGAAATTTACATTGATTTTGAACTAATCAGGACCACATCAGCCCCTTCGTCAACTAGGTTGAAGTTGTTCACCAAAAGGAAAGTTTTCGCTCTCTTGAATCTTCTCTCTCTCTAGCTAGGGTAGCAGGATTTGAAGAGTACTTTCCACCTCTTCCCCCCCCCCCCCCAACCATCCTCTCACCCCTACTTCATTCTGCCTTCGCGTTTAAGTGCAATTGTTGAATTATTAGTGGTTCATTTGAATTTATTAAGAATAGTAATTTTTTCACTGTTTGTTTCTTTCTGTCATAACAGAAAGAACCGATTTGCTTTATCAGTTAAGCTTTTCTTGAATATGTATTAACTCCTCTTACAGGTAAAATGTGATTTGTATTATGGTTACAACGCAAAAAGTATGTTCATTCCTTACATTTCACGATTTGAATCTTCACGCATCCCAGTCGTCCCACTGACACCCTCCCCACCCCCACCCCCACCCTGAACTCCAACTCCTCATCCCACCTTCCCTCCCACCCGCTCTCCTGTGGGAAGGGCCTAGTACCCCCTGTCCTCACCTCCCCGGTTCCGACGCAATTGTTGTTGTGTTATGTTAATTGAATTATATTAATACTGGAATTCAGAATCCAGTGCCTCACTAAACATTTTCAAATGATGGTTAGTTTTGTGGTAACCAAGTTAGTTTACTCAATATGCTCATTTGGACCTATATTCTGGGAAGCCCAGGTTTGCAGGTTTCATTTGTTCGCGCTCATTGAGATACACTTCAAACCATGACTATGACAGTGCCAGTTATAGATAGTTACCATTGCTTTTATTTCAGTTTGACAAACAAGCTAAAACTGATGGCGTTCTGAACATGTCCTGGTCCGAATTCTTCTTTTATTTCATTTTGACAAACAAGCTAAAACTGATGGCGTTCTGAACTTGTCCTGGTCCGAATTCTCCTTTTATTTCATTTTGACAAACAAGCTAAACTGAACATGTCCTAGTCCGAATTCTCATGCTGATGGACAGAGGGAGTGGGAAGCTAGGTGAGGGGTTCAAAAGGTAATTCTTCCATTTTCAGCCCCACCCCAACCGCTGTCCGAGCCCCTCCTTCCCTCAGCCTTCCTTTACCCATCTCCCATCCCCTGTCTACATGCAGCCGAGTTTATGAACCCAATCTTCATGACCAGTAATAATTCAGCTCGAGTTGGTAGATCTCGCCCCCACTCTCCCCCTTTGCCTCCCTCAAATTTCCTTTTCCCTGCTAAGAATTTTCATTGATATGAGTATATCTATATCTGCACTTTCTCTTGTGTATTTTCATACTTTATCTAGACCCCAGATTTCTGATCCGTACAGAAGCATTGGCTGCACTCTGGCATCAAAAAAGTAGACTGGATGTCTCGATTGTATAGTCATGTAGAGGTAGCCCGATAACCACCTTGTTACCCTGTGCAGCCAGAGGATGAGACACACAATTTTGTGGGAAAAGTATAGTCCTAAATACTTGTGCGTATTGGAAGGAGACAAGGTCTGACCAGAGCATTGGGCTAATGCGTAGGTCAGACATCTGGTAAGTCGTAGCCACGAGACCCTCTTCTTCAATTCGTTCATCTTAGTTAATTCCTTTATCCATCAGCTTAAAATCATGCGTAGTGTGGTCTCAAAACTTAGCGGATGTGATGTAGCGTATATGGACTAGTCTGCACGCAGTGACGCCTCCTTGATGAAACTGAAAATGAAACCGGAAGGAGAGAGAGAGAGAGAGAGAGAGGGGGGGGGGGGGCGGAGTGCGTTGTCGGATCGGAGTGGGGTTTGTGGAATGATCCAAGAAAGGCCAAAAAAGCAATCATCCAAGAAAGAGCAAAAAGCGCATCAACTGGCAGTTCTAAATCTACATTTTGCCTATGACCTAGAGAATGTCTATATGTCTGTTCTCGACCAGCCATCTTATTTCGCCCGCAAACCCCACTTTTCACATAATTAAATTTCTTTAACCAAAAAAACAGCTAAAAACCTACAAAATCAAAGAAATTTAGTTCTCGACCAGCCATCTTATTTCGCCCGCAAACCCCACTTTTCACATAATCAAATTTCCTCAACCAAAAAAAACAGCTAAAAACCTACAAAATCAAAAGAACTTAATCACGTGAAAAATGGGGTTTGCGGGCGAAATAATATTGCTGCTCTAGAACCACACATATAGACATTCTCTCTGATTAATCTTCTATCTCAAGCGCTACTAACAAATCAGAACAAACAACTGGTTTCCCGTCTTGGTTAGTTATTTTTACACACAATGAATTTATATCCCCACCAACTAATTCTTTAAACTGACTGTTTTCACCAAATGTGTTTAACTGATAATCGCAAAAACCCACCTTAGTTGGTGGGAGTGCTCTTAGAACTGTAGATGGCTGGCCATTAAACAAATTAGCATCTGTTTTTAATTCACTTAAATGAACATACAACCTTAGGTTAATTAGAAAATCGGATGGTCTACTACCTACATACTCATAAAGACCACTTTCTAAGTACATATGTGTTTTAATATGATACGTTTCACCACTATCATAAAAGCCCAAAATTCGAGCAAGGCTTCTAGGAAAAACGTACTCCCTTCTTTCTTTAAGTTTTGGAAAGTGCATAGTAATTATAAGATTTGCCTCATTAATTTTTAACTTAATGCCAAACTTGCTAAATACTTCTTTTAAAGAACAAAAGTTGTAGTAACCATCAGGTATTTTTAACCGCTTTAATACATTATCTTGTTCGTCCTTAATATCTATCCAGTTATTCTTAGTTTTTTCAGATATATTAATCCACTTTATTTTAAAACCAATTTCTCTAAGAGCAACCCTATTATTACCGCGCCTATTGTCAATTGGATACTTTAAGAACACACGTGTGTTTTGTTTAGTTATATAAATGTACATCCTTTTTAAATCCTTTTTTAAAAATCTATTTAAAATGGAGCCTTTTAAATATAATGAAAGTGCCACTTACGATGTGGGAGGGGTTTATGAGCCCAAATCTTTGGACTTCAGTAACCTAACCATCGCTGTAGATGAATCATATGGCTTCCAAGCCAGACTTGTAAACCCACTAACTAGATATTTAAATCCCCCAATAAGGTGTGATAGTGTGCCATCAGCATGGTCAACTCACCCCATGGCTTTTTACCAGAATCAGTTAAATGTTGCAGTTTACTGCTCAACCACCGGCTGCGGTGTTTCATATGCAAACCATTTATACCACCCTAATCTCTTAGTAAGGTCAGTATATAACTTTCATGTTTATTACCAGTATAGACGCATACTAACTGAACTACAAGTACGCCTCCCCAACGACAACGCGTTTAATCCATTCAACAGCCCAATGGACAATAATGCATATGAAAGAATCTGCAACAAATTTAACATTAAACCTTCAACTGACTTTAGACAAAAGTTAGACCGCAATCACGGGTTAGGCACATTGTATTTGTGGGGCACAAATAGAGAATATAATTTTGACTACTGGCCCGGCCACACCTCTTTTCAACCAAACAAACAAGTTAGATTGGAATCAATAGAACAAAAACACCCCAATGCTTGGGCAACATTTATCTTAGATAAAAGTAAAGGTCTAACAATGCCAGGAGTGCAAAGACTTACTGACTCCATACGGACGTACGTTTGGTGTCTATTAGGAGCACAAGCACAGACCAAGTCTGGCATAGTGGATCAATCTACGGGCTTTGACGCCAGAAAACAATTTCTAGCCAATTTAGAAGATGCTATTAACTCTGCTGTTGATTTGCCTTCCAGCATACAAAGGTACCAAAACGTTCTTTCACATGCTAGGTCAAAGGTTGACTTTGTTGTGGGCCATGGATTATACATGCTGCCTTCTGACCTTAGACTACAGATTGGCATGATACAGAATTATAATAATGAAATCCTCATAGCCGGAGACGACCAAAACTTAGGACACAATCAAGGCTTAAACACAAGGCCTGCGCCAGCCATTTTGAAAAAAGCATCTAGCCCTGAACAACCAGAACCTGCAGAAAGCGACCCCCCCACCAGTTATAAGCAGCCCACAGCCAGAAAGTAGTCCACCGCCTGTTGATGTACCTCACCCCGACAGACACACTAGCGAAAAGACAGCCCTTGTTGTGTTTTTAACTTTTACTGGACTGGCTATACTTTATTTCACTAAAAATTAAACCGGCAGCCAGCACTCCTAACGTCCACAGATGGTCGGCCATATAACCAACCACTTTGCCTATAGTAGACAAAACCCAACTAACAACACTGCCTATTATGCCAGGCAGAGCATCAAGCGCTTTGGCAGCTAACTTCTTTAATAGGTTTGCTAGATGGGGCAGTTGTTTTCTAATCCAATTTTTACCAGGCTGAGGCGTTGGAGGCGCTACTGGCCCCGCTGGCGCACTGCCGGTTAATGCATAAACCAGTGTAGAGATAGAAAACCCAACGGCTGTTAATATACTAACTATTGTAATCCCCTGCTCTCTGAACAGAATCCTTATTCTTTCTGCTAGCGTAGTATTTTCATGAAGGATTCTGTTTATAGTTTCTTTGATTCTGTTTGTTTGTGATGCTATTTGTTCTCTGTTAGTAGACAGCGCTTCTAACCTGGCTGCCCTTTCTAGCATTAAATCCTGTATTTTCTGCTGTATTCTGGCCTTTTCTTCTAACCCTAAATTGTTATCATCTGCATTAGCCAGTCTAGATTTTTTCTTCTTCTATCTCTCTATCCAGTTCACCAAGTTTTGCCAAGTTGTTTGTTAGTTCACCCCTTATAGTCCGTAGAGCAGCATTAAGACCCCTGATTTCACGCATAGGCAATGGAGAATCGCCAATTGTTTTTAAAGCCGTTTCTTCATTAAAACTTGTTTCAACTTCTGTTATTGCTTCATCTGTTCTTTGACCTAACTCTTCAATAGAGAACATTTGTATTTCAGATCGTGTTGGCAACCTCCGCTCCACGTTCTGGAAAACTCTAACGGCCTCAGGCTTTAGATTTGTAATGTTTAATCGTTCTGCATCAGCAGCAGGGAGTCTTTGTTTAATTGTACTTAGACTTAAAAACCTAGTTGGGTTTTGCATTGAAGTAACTCTTACACGGTCCCCTTTAGTTTTTATATACAAATGACCGCCGTCTTCTTCAAAATCGTTAGGATCAAGTACGTCCGGTAGCTTTCGCTCTATGCTTCTATATAATGATTCAATTCGGTGTCGCAATAGTTCTTGACGGGCTTTAGGGAGTGAAGAACCTACTCCTACAAGTTCTTGACGAGTTCTAAGGAGTACAGAACCTGCTCCTACATCTTGAGGCTGTCTCGGGAGTAAAGAACCTGCTTCTTCAAGTTCATCTCGCAATGAACGGCCCAGTTCTGTTTCATCTTCTTCTTCAATAGGATCAATCGCGTCAAAATCTTCATCAGCCATATTTATATATTTATTATTTTTTGTTTTATAAAAATGAACTCGTACGGCTGCGACCTTGATCCATACAGAAAAGCGAAGGAGCCCCATGGCATAAAAGGCATAAGACAGACTGTGTGTGTTGTAAATAATCCATCAACAATTGAGCCCAATGAAATATTAACAGTAAGATTTAGTGACCTTGGGCCTGACGATGTTATAATGCCAGGCACTGCCAAGCTATCATTCAAAATAAATATTGAGTCGGCGGATCCTAATGCTACTGTCGTTGCTAACCTGGGCAGGGCCATCATTAAAAATATAGTAATTAAACTGGAAGATAGAGAAGTCTTCTCACTGAGTAGCGCAGACATTTTAATCTCTATTCTGATCTGTGACTGCCTAGAACAGAAAGAAAAGACAAAATCTTTCAGGGGATCCAGAGCCCAAACGGTCTTAAGCACAGGCTTAATGCTGCGGATGCAAAGGAAGACGAGGGGGACCAGGCAATAGCGCGAGCATTTAAGAACAGATTTTGCATCCCTCTAGATTTTGAACTGTTAAAAACCCACCAGCCATATTACCAAGGCGCACTAAGAGACAGACTTACTTATGAACTGACATTCAATGACAGCGGGTCTGTTATTCTATCAGATGACCCCTTAGCCAAATACACAGTTAGTAACATCTCTCTTAATTTTGACGTTGTTACTAACCCTGAACTGGTTAGAACAATCTTAAACCAGTATAAAAGTAAGACGGTTGTTTACTTTGAAAGAGTTTTACACCACAGTTTGGCGATTAAAAACAAGCAAGACGCTGTCTGGGAAATAGCTATAAGCTATTCTTTGAGGTCCCTAAAGGGAGTTCTCTTGCTATTTACTAAACCCCCAGCTCCTTTTAAGAGAGAATCTGAGGTGTTTTACAACCCAAAAATTGAGCAGTTGTCTTGCACAGTAGATGGCAAGCCTTTTCAGTTGTATTCGGCCGGACTTTTACCTGACCAACACTTTGATGAAATAAGAAAGTTACTCGCCGGAGGCAGACAGACAAGCCCCACAGCCGATCATGTGTGTAAAAAACTTCACCTTCACGATGTAAGACTCGAAGATTATCTAACAGATAAATATGGACTATGGCTGGATTTTAGGTCCACGTATGACAACAGACTGCACGGGAGTGGAAGAAGAGTAGGGTCAGATGGCATAAGCATACAGATTAATAAGGAAAAGGAGGAGAATGGTCAGATACAAATGCACGCTTTTGTGGTTTGTGACGCTCAGTTAAACATTGAAGAAAATAGACTGAAAGAAATAGCCTATTAAAACAGATGGATTGTTTGAACTTTTTGCCCAAAGACCCGCACTGCTCGCTTATTTGTGGGATTACTGGGTGTGGGAAAACTGTCTTCGTACTTGATTTGTTACAAACAGTCTACAGGTTTCATTACGAGTACATTGTTATATTCTGCACAACCATTAAGCACAACAAGTCTTATAAAGAAAGGCAGTTTGTTTGGACAGACGATAATATATTTTTAGTTGATCCTACTGACAAGCTAAGCGACTGTTTAGAACATTACTATAGGCTATTTGAGGGAACTGAAACGCTGTTTATTATTGATGACTGTTCAGCTGAACAAGACATTGTTAAAAAAAAGAAGGACTCTGTCTAAGCTAGCCTTTAGCGGAAGACACGCATTAGTTTCTGTTTGGCTCTTAACTCAAAAATACAATGCCGTCTTAAAAGACTTTAGATCGCAGTTAAAATCGGTTGTATTATTCTATACTAAGGACAGGGATAGTTTTGAAGAGTGTTTAAGTGAAAACTATATAATCAGAGACAGGGATGAACTAAAAAAAATAAAAGAGCAGTTAGAAAAATCTAAGCACGCTAAACTATGCTTGCGGACTGACCCACCAGTTCAATACGTTTGCTTATAATAAATTGTTTATAATAAATTGTTTATAATAAATTGTTTATATTAAATTGTTTATAATAAATTGTTTACATTAAAAAGAATGTCTCGAGGGCCAGAATCAAAATCAGAGTTAGCTCCTAAATGCGTTACAGTAGAGCTAAAAGACCTAGCAGACACAGCCGAGTTTGATCTGATAGGAGTGCCAGGAAATGTTTATGGTTTTGAGTACACCGACGATGGCGTTTACAAACGAACAGAAATTGAAGACAAAAAACTGCAGCAATATCCCACCCTAGAAGAGATAAGAAATCTAAGGGCAAACGATTTTGGCAAATACGAATACAAACTTCATAAACGAGAGAATGCCTGGGCGTTGCTTCCTGACATTAACTGGGATTTAAAGTTTGAACTACGAAGCCCCCATGTATACTTTGATAAGAAATACAATTTTAGAAAAGCTTTGAATGAAGGACACCTTCTTGTTAGCCTAGTCCCAGGAATACAACAGAAAAAGCAGATTGAAATAACTAGGCGGGGCTCTGAATATATGCTGCGGAGAAAGCAGCCCTTAGCTGAAGTGGGGGATGACACCGTTGGCTTAGAATTTAACCCAACGCTAGAATCACTGCCTAAAAAAATGACGATGTTTTTTCGCTTATTTATTACTCCAAGGGAGTCTGATCCTAGTTTGCCAGAGCACACGTTAATCAGGGGCGTACAAATAAAGTCTGAAAAATTGGACGAACCTCTTAGGCTTGTTATTGCTATTACTAAAAACGGGGATGAAATAAACACTTTTGTATCTTCTGACAAAGTCACTGTGATAGTTGACAAAACCAAACTAACAGTGCTTGGTTTTATTTTCATTAAGTTTGTTGATTTTATTGCGTTTTACTCTGTTGATGAAGTGCTGCCAGAAGGGTTAATAAGAAGATATGTACAAGATTAAAAAAAAAATTTGTTTAAAATGGAAGACGGTCAACAGTTTAGATTAAAGCACATGACTGAGCTTGAAGAAGAAATAGAAAGTGACTTAAATAAGTATAGGGTAACTAGAAAGAAATATGCTAAAGCTTTAAATGTCCTTTCTTATATAATCACCGGCTCATCGGTTGTAGCCAGCTTAAGCACCGGGTCTAGTGTCGCTCTTTTAGCTACTGGAGTTGGGACACCAATGTCTATAGCTTTTGGGAGTGTTGGTTTGGGTTTAGGCCGCCATGTCTACAATTGTAAGTGCTGTTTTAAAGAAGCTAACGCCCAAATTACAAAAGCACACTGCCATTGTAGCCCTAGCAACAGCAAAACTTCATTCATTAAGGTTGATTATAAACAATACATTACTGGATGGAAAAGTAACAGACGAAGAATTTAAACGAGCCATGGCTGACGGTGATGATTACAGACGACAAAAAATTGACCTCCAAAAGAAATGGAGAAAGACTTTTACTTCACAACAGGTGAATACCGAAGCAATTAGAAAGAACATTGCAAAGCAGAACCTTGCAAACGATCAACTAAACCCAAAATAGGTTAAAAATGAGCCTGATTTAATTATTGTATTACTTATATATTTGATCTTAAAAATGACGACCAAAGTAGTTACAGAGCTTAAAAATATATGCTACGCCTTAGAGTTAATGATGGGGCGGGGGGCTAATGAAGAAGAGTTAAGAAACAAGTTTGACGAATTAATTACGGATCTTTTTGAGCACACAGATATTCGTGAAAGTGTAACCAACGTAATCAGTAAAATGCCAGATTCTTGGCCCAACCCAGTTATAAAGTGTATTGCAATGTTAGTTAATATTATGGCTCCTGATGACGCCGAATTGTCTATTTTTACTAACTCTGAAGGAGCAGCTATTCGATTTAATAAATATTAGCTAAATTTTAGTATTTATTTTTTGCATTACCTCAAATTAGTAAATATTAGCTAAATTTTATTATTTATTTTTTTGTATTACCTCAAATTAGTAAATATTAGCTAAATTTTATTTATTTTTTTGTATTACCTATTTATTTGATCTTAAAAATGACGATCACAAAGACGCTGGATGAGATATTTGCCGAACCGGTGGGCAATATGTTTAGTGAAGTAGACATGGATATTATTGACCCCTCAAGCGTTCATGAAAGCGTAACGCATGCTATTTCTAAAATCCCAGAGTCTCTTCAAATTGACCCGCCAGTAAAAGTGTTGTTGGCCATTCTGATTAAATATATAACCCCCGATGATAAAAACATGCAAGTCTGGGTTTCAACTAGACAGAAAGAAGTAATCAGCTATTACGACTTTAATTCTGAATGGGCTGATTACATGCTTACACAGTTTAACCATGCAAGTGAAGAAGCGAAATTACGCGGCTCCGGCTGGTCTGAAGGAACAGTCCTTGAAATCAGATTAAGACAAACAAAGTTCTATCCTATAGTCAGCAATTCTTACATCCCTCTCCCAAGAGAGTTAGAGTTAAAACGAGCAGTCTTAAACATACATAATTCAGATAACTTATGTTTCATGTGGTGTATTTTGGCGCATTTACACCCAGTTAAAAATAATGCAAACAGAGTATCTAATTATGGGCAGTATATAAATGAGCTGAACTTTAATAACATAAACTTTCCAGTAAGCATGGACAGTTTAGGCCAGTTTGAAGAGCAAAACAAACCAATAACCGTAAATGTATACACATGGTCTGTAGCAGACAATCTGCGGCCTCTAAGGATTTCTCCCAATGCTCCCACTTTAGGCGAATCCCTTAACAAGCATGTAGACCTGATTCTGTTTACAGATGGTTCCAAGAGCCATTATGTATTAATCAGATCAATTAGCAGACTTATGGCTTATACTACAAACAATACATCCAAACAAGAGCTTTGTAGAAGGTGTTTGGTTAGAATTCCATCTATAGAGGCAGCTGACAAACATAAGAAACATTGTAAAAGTTTTGTAGACTGTAAAACCGAACTTCTTACGCCCCCACCGGGGTCTAAAGTTAGTTTTAAAAACATACACAAACTGCAGATGAGACCATACGTAGTCTATGCTGACTTTGAAGCGATTTTGCCACAGTACTACGGCCCTCAACAAGCAGAAGAACCAAAAACAGCTTTATTAACCCACCATCAGATTTGTTCTTATGCTTTTGTTGTTGTTAGATCAGATGGTGGACACACACAACCAGAAATTTACAGAGGCCCCGACGCAGCCGGTCGATTTTTACAACACATGAAGCACCTTCGCAATCAATTCTCTATTCAGCTAAATCTCTCAGACATTAGGATGACTACCGAAGACCAAAGGCGCTATGAATCATCTACACACTGCTGGATATGCGGCTCAGAGCTAACACCCAACAGTAAAGACGTGACAGTGAGAGACCACGATCACATTACTGGGAAATTCAGAGGAGCAGCACACAACAGTTGTAATCTTCAACTTAAGGTTGACCCCAAGGCATGGAAACTGCCTATCTTCTTTCATAACCTACGAGGCTATGATTCTCACTTTATCATGCAAGCAATAACTTCTGAATGTAAGAGGGTTAGCTGTATTGCACAATCATCAGAAAAGTACATGACATTTACTGTAGACTGTTTATCCTTCTATGACTCTGCTCAACATCTGATGGGGAGTTTAAGCAAACTAGCAGAATCTCTACAAGACTGTCCAATAACTAAAACATATTTTAACTCGGCTTTAGTACGTAAAGGCGTTTACCCTTATGAATACATGGACTCGTGGGACAAGTTTGATGAGCCGGCGCTGCCAGCAAAGGAAGACTTTTACAGTCGTCTTACGGGCAAAGGCATAACTGACTCTGACTATGAATACGCACAGAAAGCCTGGACAGAATTACACTGTCGAACAATGGGCGATTATCATGATCAATATTTATTGGCTGACGTGTGTTTATTGGCAGACGTCTTTCAGAATTACAGATCTACATGCATGAAACATTATGGCCTTGATTCATCACATTACATTTCTGCCCCGGGGTTGTCTTGGGACGCATTCTTAAAGTCTACAAACATTGAGATTGACTTAATATCTGATCTGGCCACACTCCAGATGATTGAGGATGGGCTGAGGGGAGGCATTAGCATGGCCTCGCACCCTTACTGCAAAGCCAACAACAATTACTTAGATGACTATGACCCCACTAAACCATCTAACTATCTAATGTACTTAGACGCCAACAATCTGTATGGGTGGGCCATGAGCCAGGCACTGCCATTAAGAAACTTTAAAATGTTCGTAGGACCTCATGACGTTAATAAAATGTTGTTATCTACCGCGTCTTACGCCTGATCGACCAATAGGACTAATCTTAGAAGTAGACTTAGAATATCCTACAGAGTTGCATGACCCCCATAACGATTATCCCCTAGCAGCAGAAAGATTAAAGATGAGTCCCACAGAACCGCCTAAACTCGTGCCTAATCTTCGTCACAAGACTAAGTACGTATGTCATTACAGACTGCTACAGTTTTACTTAAGACGCGGACTGAAACTTACTGCCGTTCACAGAATTATAGAATTTGACCAAAAGCCCTTTATGAGACCATACATCATGAAGAATACTGATCTTAGGACTAAAGCCACTGACGCTTCAGAAAAAGACTTTTTTAAACTAATGAACAACAGTTGTTTTGGCAAAACCATGGAGAATCCACACAAGCGTAAAGATGTAAGGTTAGTTACGAAAGAACAAAGAGCAATTAAGCTGGTCTCTAAACCTAACTACCAAGACTTTAGAAGATTTAGCGACAGCCTGGTTGGCATTGTGATGAAGAAACAGAATGTGAAGTTGGACAAGCCGGTGTTTATTAGGTTTACTGTGCTAGAGCTGTCAAAATTGTTAATGCTTGAGTTTCTGTATGACTACTTTAAACCGCTGTACCCAGAATCAAGAGTCCTTTACACAGACACTGACTCTTTTATTCTGGATGTTCCAACTGAAGACTTTTATAGGGATTTAGAAGCGGAGGTAGCTAAAGGAGCCGATGGATGGTACGACACATGTGACTACCCAAAAGACAGCCCTTTACATTCAACTGTAAACAAGAAAGTAATTGGAAAGATGAAGGATGAACTTAATGGGACAATTATACAAGAATATGTTGGTCTGCGGTCAAAGATGTATAGCGTTGCTAGCCAGACTTCTGTAATGAAGAAGGCTAAGGGCATAAGTAAAGAAGTTGTAAAAAAAAAATATAAGTCACGACAACTACAAGCAGGCTCTCTTTGAAAACAAAGTATTTCATCACACAAATGTTAATCTGCGCTCTACTCTTCATCAAGTAAACACAACTGCTGTTAATAAGAAATCACTAGTCTCTAACAATAACAAGCGAACTTACGTTAATCCTGAGTTTTCATACGCTATAGGCCATTGGAGAACTGACTTAAAAGATTAACTTGACTGACTTAAGTTAAGATCTTAACTAGTACTTAACTAGTACTTTACTTAAGATCTTAACTAGTACTTAACTAGTACTTAACATGACTTGCACTTTACTTACACTTAACTTGCACTTAACTTGCACTTAACTTGTTATAACTAACTTTACTTGTACTTAACCAGTACTTAACTTGTACTTAACAACACATTAAAAAAACTAATTCAGTAAAAACAATGGGTTTACAGAAGGAGGTTGTGCTTTTTTTAGCAGAGGCTGGTTCTTCTTCTTTTACTGTTTTTGTGGGGATTTGTGACTTTGTTGCTAAGTATGGGTTTAGACACTTGTATGCCAAAAGCCCCCACCAACAACAATACCCCCCAGTACATAATAATACATCTTATAGTTTGATTGTGTTGTTGTTGTTGTCGGTGACGGCGGCGGTGCTGGTGGCGATGTTGTATTACTATCTACCAATTTTTGTTTTGCTGCTTGGTTTGCTTTTTGCAGTCTGTTCCATTCAGCTAGTTTACGACCGGCCTCAACACGCCCAGGACTTTTAGCTTTAGTAACACTACTCACTTGTGGGACACTCACTTGTGGGACACTCACTTGTGGAGCATTCTGTGGATCCATATTCTGCTCCTGTGGAGTCTTCTTCTCCTGCTCGCTCATTTTTTTTAGTGCGATTAAAATTAATATGATTAAAATTAATATGATTAAAAGTAATTAATCCCATGATGAATGGACATAACAACGTTCCAAATCTATAGTACATGTCACATGCAGGAGATTCTAGGGACTTGGTTAAAACCGGATCTTGTGTTAAGTCATATTTTAAATCTTCGTCTGAATCAATCGGCGCTATCTTGCCTACTAACTTAGCATATAAACTAATCATTGTCTGTCCTACTGATCTAACCATTTTTGATCCTAGCTGTGCTTCGTACCTAGCGTAATACTTCTCAACGTCTGATGTAGACAATTGCTGAATCTGTTCAATACTTAGTTCAGTGCCTAGATACTGCCTGGTTTTTCCACATGCAGCCAGAGAGTATAATCTTTCTTTATGACAGAGGTTTGGGTCTGCTGCCTCCTCAACTTTAATAGCTCGTCGCAATCCATTTTTTAAAGCCCTTTTTAAAAACAATAAAAATAATAAAACCTTTTTAAAACCATGAGTTTAACGCTGGTTAATTATGCAGTGCCTATTGTTGGTGTTATAGTTTATTCAACTCTTGCAAACTGTTTGCTAAGAATAAAACCGCCCAACATGGGAAAGATAGAAGATTCGCCGAAACTAGTTGTAACCTTATTTTTAGCTCTGGCAACAAAAGATTATCTGATTAAAAAGCACATAGACAGTCTTTCATGATTATTTTAATTATTTTTTTAGTTAATAAAAAACATGAGCACTGCAAAGATCATCAATACTATTTACCACTCTGCTGTAATCAGCGGTCTTAGTATAGGGTACAGCGTGTTAGCAAAAAACATGTTTAAAATGAGGCCGGCTGATCTAGGAAGGTTGGACATTGAGGATGTTGTTAAGGTTATAGCTGTAATAACGGCGGGGATTGCCTCAAAAGACTTTCTTGTTACACAGGGGATTATCCCAGAAAACATCAATGCATAGAAAGATTAATGCATAGAAAGATTTATAAAAAAAAAAAAAGATTCATTCTAGAAAATATTGATTTAGAAAAAAGATTAATTCATTTATAAAAAGATGTCTGGATTAGTTCTGATGGTGGGAGGAGCTATTGTTAATGCGTTGGCTTTCTCTGGCAGCAATTATATGTTTAGTAAATTGCGATCTGATGAAGAGGAGAGACGCCATAAAAGGCAATGGAAGAGTTAGCTAAGGCTTCCCCCCTTTTTTCTTTTTTTATTTTGGGTTTTTTGGGGTTTTGGGCCCCTTTTGGAAAAAAACACAAAAAAGGGAGGGAAGAAAAAAAAAAACCCAAAGGCCCTTTTAAAAACAAACCCCCAAAAAAACTCAAAAATTTTTCCCCCCCCAAAAAAAATTCCCCCCCCTTTTTTTTTTTATTTTCCCCCCCCCCCCCCCCTGGGTTTTTGGGGTTTTTTTTTGAAAAAAAAATGAAGAAAAAAAAAAACAAAAACGGGGGGGGTAAACCAAATTTTTCCCTTTTTCTTCCCGGCCCGGGGAAAAAAAGGGGGGGGGAAAAAAAAAACCCCAAATTTTTTTCCCCCCCCCCCCCCGGGGGGGGGGGTTTTTTTTTTGTTTAAAAGGGGGTGGTTTTTTTTTTTAAAATTTTTTTTGGGGGGGGGGGTTTTTTTTTTCCCGGGGTTTTGGGGGGGGGGTTTTGGGGTTTTTTTTTTTTGGGGGGGGTTTTTTTTTTTTTTGGGGGCCCCCTGGTTTGTTAAAAAAATTAATTTTTGGGGGAAATTTAAAAAAAAAAGGGGGGGAAGGCTAAAAAATGGGTTGCTCAAAAAATTGGGGGAAAACCCCCCCCCCCAAAAAAAAAGGGGGGGCCCCCCCCCCCAAAACCCCCAAAAACCCCAAAAAAACCCCCCAAAACCCCAAAACCCCCCAAAACCCCCCCCAAAAAAACCCAAACCCAAAAAAAAAAAATACCAAACCCCCCCCTTTTTCCAACCCAAAAAAACCCCCCAAAAAAAAAAAACCCCCCCCCCCACCCCAAACCCCCCCAAAAAACCCCCCCCCAAAAAAAAACCAAAAAATTCTGAAACCCCCCCCCAAAAAAAACCAAAAAAAAGGGGGAAAAAAACCCCCCCCCAACCCCCAAAAAAAAACCCCTTTTTTAAAAACCCTCCCCCCCCCCCCCCCCCCCCAACCCACCCCCCCCCCCAAACCACCCCCCCACCCCACCCCACCCCCACCCCCCCCCCCCCCCCCCAACCCCCCCCCCCCCCCCCCCCCCCCCCCCCACCCCCCACCCCCCCCCCCCCCCACCCCCCCACCCCCCCCCCCCCCCCCCCCCCCCCCCCCCCTCCCCCCCCCCCCCCCCCCCCCCCCCCCCCCCCCCCCCCCCCCCCCCCCCCCCCCCCCCAAACCCCCCCCCCCCCCCCCCACCCCCCCCAACCCCCCCCCCC
>JAMYXO010002098.1:0-10000 GCA_033310375.1 Conus canariensis
AAAAAAAAAAAATTTGCCCCCCCAAAAAAACAAACCCAAAAAAATGACACCAGTTACCAAACCAAACTGTCTGGAGAGACAATGGTGTTGCGCCATTTTTTTCAGTCAGTTGGGGGAGTTGCACCCCGCCCCAATGTGGGAAAGACCCTTTGACCCTCAAACGGCAGACTCTTTTGCAGTTGTGCAGGTGAAGTCCCCGGGTCATCATTGTTGTGGGTGCCGACGCCACCCCTTTCCCCCTCTGCGGCGCCTCCTTTTTTCCCCCACGGGCCTCTCTCCTTGCTCTGCTCTGCTTGCTTGATGGGGCCTTTTGTGGTGGCCCCCCCAGCGGGACCGGTCTGAAGCTGTGTCTCCGGTCTGCTGGGTCGAGGTTCCCAAAGAAAAAACAAAAAATTTTCAATCAACAAAAAAGAAAAGTCCGAAGGAATAGATACGAAAAAGCTTTGTTTTTCAAAAAAGAAAAAAATTTTAAAAAAACAAAACAAAAAAATTTGGGGAAAAAAAAACATAGAAATGGCCAATGAAGTACAAAATAAAAAAAAAAACCGGGCCGGGGAAATTTTTTTCAAACAAAAGAAACAAAACAAAACAAACAAAAAAAAAAAACAACAAAAAAAATAAAGAAAAAAAAAGAAAAGAAAGAAAGAAAGAAAGAAAAAAAGAAAAAAAAGGGAGAAAAAATTTTTAGGGAAAAAAAAACTAAAAAAAAGGAAAAAAAGACATAACTGAATTTTTGAACAGAAAGTATGGGAAAAAAAATTATAAAAGAGGACAAAAAAAAAACTGAAGGGTTTTTTTTCAAGAAGAAAAAGGAAGAAGAAGAAGAAGAAGAAAAAAAAGGGGAAAATTAAAAGAGAATGTTTTTGGTTGCTTGCTTGTTTGTTTTTTGTTCTCCTCGTGGGCAACAAAAAGTGTGCTGCATCCCCCAGTGGGATCTCGTCGGCCTAACTTGCAGCCCTTCCCACTAAGCTGGTGATCTTGTTCAGCTGGTTTCTCCCCGAATTTTTTTTTTCCCCACCGGGGGGGAGGACGACTACTTTGTCATAGAAAAAAAACCCCCCGGCCCAGGGGGGGAAAGGTAAACCCAAAAAGCTCTCGCCCCTTAGGGGGGCAACAAATTTTTTTCTTTTGTTTTTAGATTTTTTCTCTGTGAGAGAGAGAGAGAGAGAGAGAGGGAGAAGGAGGAGAGAAGGAGAGAGAGTGTGTTTTGTTTTGGGGGTGTGTGGTGTTGTGGTGTGTGTGTGTGTGTGTGGGGGGTGTTTTGTATTGGGTTTTTTTTTTTTTGGGGGGGAAGGGAAAAAGTAATGCAGGTAACTGCTTCCCCCGCCCCCCCCCCCCCCCCCCCCCCCCCCCCCCCTTTAAAACACGTGCAGCACGCTGTGTGCGGGGGGCGCTGAATGCAGAAAGATGTAAAAAAGGCGGTCTGTGCTTTGCCTACTCTTTTTTGGGGAGTCTAAATTTTTTTGCGACCCCAAAAAAAAAATTATACGTGTCAATATTTGTTTGAACGCCCGATAGGCATCGGGGAAAAAGGTTACCTCACAGGACGTTTTTTAAATGAAAAAAAATTGTAAAAAAGTTGCATGTCGCCAAAGAGGGTTAGTTTTTTTTTAAAATTTAAAACCTTTTTTTTTGTAAATTTTACCAAAAGGGGTTTTTTTGCCTAAAAAAAATTTTTTGGTGGTTTTAAGTTTTCTCAATTTAAACTTGTGCGACATTCAGTTTTATCCCAAAAAAACCCCCCAATTTTTTTAAAACCATTGTCTTTAAAAGGGGATTGTAATTTTTTCGTTATAAATGGCGGGGGTTTTTAAAAAGATTTTTTAAAAAAAATCTTTTAACCAGCCCCTAGTATATATCCAAAAAAAACCCGAAGGAAAAAAAAATACATTTTATTATTATTGTTGTTTTTGGAAAAGTGAGCTTGGTTTCAAAAACAAAACCCAAAGGGGGGTACCTTGTAGTAATTATGATTTTTGATACGTTGTTTTGGGGATGAAAACGGTTAAACACCAAAAGGGGGCGTGATGTGTCTTAGGTAGTTTTTTTAATGCCAATGTGCAATGTCAGTTGTAACGTAGTTAATCCCCTTTATTAGGGCTTGTTGTTTTCGAAAGTGTTTGGGGGTTTTTAAAAACCGTGTCAGAAGCCAGCAAGTATAAGGTTTCTAAAATTAAAAAAAACTGTCTGTTTTTTTTTGCCTTAAGGGGCCCCCTGTGCAGGTTAACAGCTGCACTATGGTGGAAAAAAATGATGGTAATGGAGATAATTCCTTGGGAAGCCTATCATTAATATCTTTTTTTTCCATGAAAAAAAAGAAAGTTGGAATTTTTGGGCATTAAAAAAAGGGGCCCCCAAAAATTATTATTAGATCAAAAAATGAGTTCGGGTGGATTTAAAAAACAAAAAGAAAGCGAATGTATGAGGGTTAATTGATAACGTAGATTACAAGAAATGGTTAAAAAGCTTACAAAACTAAATTTTTGACTTATTGTAAACCCAACGGGAGTAATTTACAAAATTAGAAGGAGAGAAAATTTCTCTGTGTTTCTGTTTGTTTGTTGCTGGTTCTTCTTCTGTCTTTGTATTTTGTACGGAAAAAATTTATGTTCTACGTATTTCTGATCACGCAAAAAGTATTTTGGGGTTTTGGGATGTTGGAACTTCTTGAAAGCGGCCCCCGGAAAAAAGGGGCCCCGGATGGCCTTGGTGGGGTGGGAAAGAGGATGCCCCCCCCAGATTTCCCGCCAAAGCCCGGACAATCCCGGAGCTGAAAACTTCTTCAAAAGGGGAAAAAAGGGGACCTCAAAAACGGTTCACTAAAACTTGTTGTGGGGGAAAAAGGGGGAAAAAGAGAAAAAAAAAGATTTAGAAACCCTGACCAAAGACAAAGTCCCCCCCAAAGGGATATGAAAGTACCTCTGTTTAAACTGTAGAGAGAAAACGTCATCATGACCAAAAAAAACCTCTTGTGTTGTCACAATTGTCTGGGCAGGGGACCTCAGTCAATGTGGGCTCAATTTCACCATGTGGAAGAAAAAATTTTTTAAGCTCAATCCCAAAAAATCCATTGACGAAAAGGAAACACAAGCCCCTTTCTCCAGTGGGGCACTTTTTGTTTTTTACAGGACTGTCGCCTAGCTGTGGAGGAACATCGACTAAACCCCCAAAAGGGCCCCGCGCAAAAAAATTTCCCCAAAATCCGGGGCCCTTTTACCGGGGAAAAAGGGGCCCCTTTTTTTCAGCAGGTTCAGAAGCATGGGGACGTTGGGAAAGTCAAGGAAAATTTATGGGAAGAAGGAGGTGCTTTTTGGTTCATGGAAAAGAGTAAAAAAAAGTTGAGAACCCCCCAAGGGGCCCCCGTCACCAAGATAAATTTTTTGGGTGTCCCTTTTATGACATCTTTTTCATTTTTACAAGAACCCCAAAAACAACAGGCGATTTGGGGGGACATTTCAGTTCAGGAAGATCGCATCTGATCAGGGATTTGTTCAAAAAAATGCAGTGATTTTGGTGTTTCCCATCATTTGGATGGAAGGATTAAAGGGAGCTTTGCGGGAAAAAATTTTTTTTTTGTCGGGGTTTTAATCCCCAAAGTACTGAATCACCACTTAAGGGAGAGTTTCCTTAATTGTGTTACTATAAAAAGACATTTTTTTTACTTTAAAAAGGGTTTTAATTTTTTTTTTTTAAAAAAAGGAAAAATAACAGGACTGAACCAGAAAAGTAATCTACGTGATAAAAAAAGTAATATACTTTTTTTTTGTTGAAATCCCCCGCTATGAAGTTAAAAAAAAAACAAAAAGGTTTTATAAATCTTTTTTTTTTGGGTTCTGATTTGTAATTTTCTGTGAACGGGTAAAATCTTTGCTGGGTTTTGACCAGTAAAACTTTCCATAATTTTTGCTGAAAAATTTTATGTTTTTACAGAAATAAAGGTGGGGGCACTTTAAAAAAATATGTCCTGTTTCATGAACCCCCGTCTGTTTTTAAAAATGTTCAAGGAAGGTGTTGAGTAACACTGGAAGGGGGCGGTTCCAAAACCCCCGTTGAGGGAAGAAGTTCTGCGGAGACTTGTGTGTTTGTGTTTTTTTTTTCAGCTTAAAGCAATGTCCCCCCGGGGTTGTCCCAATTTTTTCTCAAACAAGGGTTTTCCAACATGTACAGTCCCCGTGTATTCTTTTACACTTCTTAAGATTCCTCGTATCTTCTGTAGACTGCTGGGGGTTTCATTTTTCTGCCTTTCCCATAATTAAACCTTTCAGGAAGTTGTCGGGGGCCGACCCTGGGGGTAACAATGGGGACAGGAAAAAATAAGGGAAACAAAATGTGAAATTTTTTGGGGGGCTGTACGTGAGCACGAGCGAACTGTGCACCTATTTTGTGCTTTTCGTTTGGGGGAATGCAGTATTTTTTCAGTGGTAGGCATCTGTGTAGGTGGCTTGGGGTTTTAAAAAGCATTTGCAGATTTTGCCGATACCCATATTTTCCCCATCACTTTTCCCCCCACCCCCCCCGGGAAAAAGGGGGGACGAAATTTTGATCCCAAAGTTAAAAACCAACAGTTGTTTGGATTTTTAAAGGGGAATTTTAAAATTACTTTTTCTTAACGGCTATAAGGGTGCCAAACGATTAAAAAAAAAACAAAACCCCGAGAGCGGAAACGCTCCCCCGCGGGTTGAATAAGAGACAATTTGGGGGTAAACCCCCCAAGGTATCAATCCAAAAATCAAAGAATGACCACTGTCATGCCCCGAACCAAAAAACACAGTATAAAAAAAAATGTTAAACATCAAAACAAATGACCCGGGGGGGCCATTATAGAAACAAGACCCCGACATACTAAAAAAAGCTGGCGACAGGACGGCGCCCCCCCTTCCGGGGCGTAGTGATAGGATACCCTAATCAATTTCAACTTCAACCAAATCACGCACAAAATTAAAAAAAAAAACAATAAATTTAAAAAAATCCCCATTCCCCCAATTCCATCATAATAAAAAGAAAAAAAATTTTCATTAAAAAATTTCAATGCAAACACCCCAAAAAAATTCATAATTTTTAAACCCCCCTGTTTTTAATTCCCCCAAATTCCAAAAAACAAACCCTTTTCCTTTTTTTTTCCAACTAAAATTTTCCCCTTCAAAACTCCCTCTTCCCCCTACTCGAGGTCAAAGAAAAACCACCACCCCCCCCCCCATTACCCCCTTTTGACGAAAAGCCTCCTTCATATGAAAAGGGGGGCTACGAAAAAAATTTTCTTTTCCCAAAAAAAAGGGGAAAAATAAGAATAAAAAAAAAACCTTTTTAAAACCCCTTTAAAATTTTCCCCTATATACAAAAATTATGGTTTCGGAAAATTTTCCGGGAAATAAAAATCCCGGGTTTTTTTTTTTTTTTTTTTTTTTTTTTTTTTTTTTTTCAACGAAAGGGGGGACCAATGCAAGAAAACCAAAACCCCGCACTTCCCAATTCGGCGCGCGGGCGCCGCGCATGCGATTTTCTCCCCTAAAACAGTAGCGCGCTTTCAAAGCATTTGCCCCCCTCTCACCCTTTCCCCCCCTTGTTCAAGCCGGCGCGTTTAGGCCCCAGCCCTCTGGTGTGTGGTTTTTTTGTTTGTTTGTTTGTTTCATATATATATATATATATTTTTTATACTAAACAAAATCGCGCTTCTCACGTTTCCCCCTATGTACAAAGCGGCGTTTCGTTTTCCAAAAACATTACCCCCCAATTTTCCCTTTTCAATGAAAAACCGCCCCCCATTCTCCCCCGGAGTTAGGGGGGGTGACCCCAAAGGGCAATACGGAAAAAAACCCGCCAGACAATCCAGAGGGGGAAACCCGCCCCCCTTAAAAAGGGGTGGACAGGGTTTTGGAGACCCAAACCCCACAGTTAAAAATTCTTCTAGGAATTCCCCAGTGTAAAAAAGGAACACTGAGGGGTTCCCCGGCGCCCACAAAAACAAAGGGGCCCCAAAAAAACCCCTCACAAGCTGGTCAGGGGGCCTCCGTTCAGCCGGAGTCGCAAACAACTAAATCAGACATCAAAAAAAACGACACTTTGGTTGAAACATCTAAACTGAAAGGCCCCCCCCTGCTCGCCCATCAAAAGCACCCCAGGGAACGGCCGAAAAAACTCCGTTTGGGGGATAGAAAAGACCAAGTTTTAAAACTCGAAAAAACCAATTGCCAGAAGCCAATAAGAAATTTTAAATCCCCCGGGTGATGAGCCACACTTTTTTTTGGGGAAAAAATTTGTTTGGCCAGACTTAGATTATAAACCCCTCCAATCATCAAACGATAACCCCAACAGCTTGTACACAAGCCCCAAAGTGGAACAAAAATATAAAAGGGGACCGTCCCCAAATGTTGGTCAAAAATCACCCAAATTACCAAGGAAAAGCCCACAAAACACAAGAATGGATACGGGGCAAAAAGGGGACAAACTTCACCCTCTTTAGTCGATCCCCCACCAACTGACTCGCCCAAAAACAAAACACCCCAAATTCTTTTCTTCTTCCCCGTTCGCCATCCTTAGATGAGCACCCCGGGTGTCCTCTATAAAAAGGTCCCCCTCCTCGCGTTTCTCCAGGGTGCCGTATAGCTTGGCTTCCTGCTTTTTGGTTTTGGCCCCGTTTTTTTCCCCCGGAGTGCTTTCGTAAAACTTAAGGATGTGGTCAGTTGTCATTGGTCCCTCACCCAAGGGCACTCTCCCTCTTCCCAAAGCCCCAATTTTTTTGTGCATTTTTGGGGGGCAGGGATTGTGTCCGGGTTTTGGGGGAAGTTTTGACCTGTTTCCTCGTCCCAGAAATGGAGGGGGCTTCTGGGTTGTATTTGGGTGCAGGAGGCGCCTTTTTTCCTTGTTTTTTCCTTGGAAATTTTTTTTCCCCTTAATTTTGTATGACCCAGGTTGTTGGCCGCTCCTTCTGTGCCCCATCTTTTGCCGAATGTCCGCTTTTCCCTTGCCTCTGACCCCCGTGTGTGGTTTTCCCTTTTTCCCCTTTCTCCATTGGGCCCCCGGGAACAAGGGCTGAAATGGGTTGGTTTGTTTTTGCAGCGGGGGGTTTTGAGGGGGTTTGGGCAAGGGGACGCGTAGAGAAGACCACCAACCCCCCCCCGTTTTTTTTGGAGTAAAACATGCATCGTAACTCCCAAAATTTGCCGGGAAAAAGAAAAACTGACCGCTGAAAAAAAATCCCCCTTTAATTTTGCAAAATTATGCCCCCGAATGTTCGTGGTGCAGGTCCTTCCTCTCTCTCTCTCTCCTCTCCCTTCTCTCTCTCCCCTCTCTCTCTCTTCCTCTCTCTCTTCCCCTTTTCTCTTTTTCTCTCTCTCTTCTTCTCTCTCTCTTCTTCTTTTCTTCTTCTTCTTTTTTTTCTTTTTTCTTTTTCTTCTTTTTTCTTCAAAAGAGAAGCAATTTTTTAAAAAACCCTTTAAATTTGAAAAATTTTTGCAAAACGGAATAGAAAGGGTGGCACGCTTGCACGGCCAAAACCCCACGACACACATACACGCACGCTGCACACCACACCACAAAAAACCACACACAAACACACACCCCACCACACACACACACACCAACAACACACACCAAGAATCTCTCTTTTTAATATATAATATATAATATATATATATAATATACTTTTTTTTTAAAAATACATTATACTGCGCTTACGCCCCCCTTCGCCCCGGCGAGTTTGTCTGTCGTGTGGTTCCCCATGTCCAGTTTTAGTTGGGGACCCAAATTGCGTCACGACGCAAGCTACTGAAGCCGACCCCCGTTGCTGTTTTTAGGAACCAAAAGGAAAATTGATCCAAATTTGGGGGGGACGGCCCCAAATGTGGCCGTGTTAAGCCCAAAAAGCAGACAGACAAAAAAGAGTTTATATAATGTATAGATATGTGGTGTTGAAAAGGGGTGAGGGCGTGCTTGCGGGTGTGTGTGTGTGTGTTGGTGTTGTTTTTTGTGTGTGTGTTTTTTGTGTGTGGTGTGCGGGGGCCTTTTGTGCGTGCTGGGGTGCGTGGTTGTGTGTGTGTGGTTGTGTGTGTGTGTGTGTTGGTTGTGTGTGTGTGAGGAACCTTTAGGTAATGTGTAATGAGGCCCCAAACTTGCTTGATTTATTTTATTTTATTTATTTATTTATTTTTTTTTTGAATAGTGTGAACTGTGAAATAGGGTTGCTTTTATTTCAGTATTTGGGAAGTTTAGCCTTTGAAACAGCAAAGGAGTCATCTTGTTTGGATATGCAGTTCTAAAACCTTTGTTTTGAGGTTTTTGGTGTTTTCGCTTGTGTGTGTGTGTGTGTGTGTGTGTGTGTGTGTGTGTGGTGTGTGTGTGTGTGTGTGTGTGTATGTGGGGCGCGCCGCGTGTGTGCGAGCCCTGGTGCGTTCGTGCATGCGTGCGCCGGGGAGCTGCGTGCGTCCATGTGTTTATGTGTGTGTGTGTGCGTGCGCGCAATCGTGTGTGTGTGTATGCGCGCGCACAAGAGTGTTTGTATGTGCGTGTTCTGTGTGTGTGCGTGTGTGTGTGCGCGCGCACATGTGTGGTGTGTGGGGGTGGGGGTGGGGGGGGTGGGGGGGGAACGTTGTTGTACTTTGAGCAAGTTAGACGTATATCTTATCTTTCGGGTCTGTCCCCCCCTCTCTCTCTTTCCTCAATCTCCTCCCTCTCTATCTTTTTCTCTATCTCTCTCTCAACCACAAACGCACGGCGCGCGCGCGGGGCCGCGCCACACACACACACACACACACACACCACACACACACACACACACACACGCAAACACACACACACCACACACACAAAACAAATCACACACACGCACGCACGACGCACACACGCACGCACGCAGCACCCCACACACAACACCCCAAACTCTTCTTCTCTCTCTCTCTCTCACTCTCTCTCTCTCTCAAAACACCACACAAACACACACACACTCACACACACAAAACACAAGCACTGAAAGGGGGGGAAATGTTACAAGCACACACTCTCCTTGTCTCTGTGTTTATGTTTGTCCGTTGTCTGTTGTCTGTCTGTCTGTTGAATGTCTTCTCTGACTCTCTGTCACCATCTCTGCCTGCCTCCCCTGCCTGTCTCTGCCTCTGTCTCTGTCTCTTTCTCAATCTCTCTCTTCTCTCTCTCTCTCTCTCTCTCTTTTCTTCACCAACACACACCACACACACACACGCAGGGCACGCACGCACTCAGCACGCACGCACGCAGCACGCGCCGCACGCACGCACACACACACACACACAAAACACCACAACACACACACCCCACCACACACACCACCACAAACAGGAGAGGGGAAATGCTAATATGCTGCCCTTGTCTCTGTGGGGTCTATCTGTCTGTCTGTCTGCTGTCGGTCTGTCTGTGTGTTCTGTCTATGTCTCTCTCCTCTGTCTCTCTGTCTCTCTCTCTCTCTGTCTCTTCTTCTGTCTCTCTCTCTCAAAATTTATCCTCTCCATTTTGGGTTTTGGGTATTGCCGCGTTTAGTTCTCTCTCTCTCTCTCTCTCTCTCTCTCTTCTCTCTCTCTCTCTTCTCTCCTCTCTCTCCCCTTTCTGTTATGTCTGTCTGTCTGTCTTTGTCTATCTTTCTGTTTGCACAGGATGGCCGCCTTTGAAAACAAAAACACAAATAAAGAGAGGAAAACGGTGTATATTGTGTTTGATGCCCCAAAACCGCCATCGGTTTGTGACGGGGTCTAGGATGTTTTGGGGAAAAAAGTTTTCTGTACATAACAGCCTGTTGCATACGGAGCTGAATTGTGGGGTCTTCATGCTGCTGCCATACAATGTGACAAAAATCTTTGTTTCTAACAAAGGTCTTTCTACCCCACATTTTCATATTTCAGCCTTATCTGTGAAGCTCACGTTGTTATGACTTGTAAGATTGAAGATATTATTTAAAGAGAAGATTGTCATTTATCTATTCAAAGCAATCAAAAGGCTAGTTATAGGTATATATTCGTGTATTTTTCATAGCGTC
>JAMYXO010002098.1:12500-15000 GCA_033310375.1 Conus canariensis
GAACTTATCCCAGGCGAGCAAGTAACGATTTATATTTTGTGCACCAAATTTTTAATTCAACGATGATTTTTTCCCCGTTTGTTCAGTAAATATGTTATACATACTGTGTCTGTGTTTCTGGCTTCTCTCATTCTCATTCCAGAATCAGTCTGTAACAATATGAGCATGTACAGGATTAGGGCGTCACAACACTATAATGTATGTTCCGTGCAACATGTTCCTATGTCAGTGTGCCATCGGCGTGTTGGATTCCGGACCACATGTTGACGTCTTCCTGCCTGCCCTTGCCATGGACAGACCAGCCTGCACCAGCACTGAGTATCGTACGCTTTGGGGCATTGACTACAGAGCCCTGGACAAATTTAGCCATCAAACTCGTTTTCATCAGTGAGCCTGTCAGGTGTTCAATGAGTGGGCCTGAGATGTCTCCGTTTTGGATCCCTACCAAGTCCATAACTGAGAAAGCACTGGTCTGTGGTCTCCCCTTTGCTTCTTTCCTGCCTCTTTTTACATCACTGTATTCCCTCCCAATCCCATGAATGATCTCTCTACGCCAAAACAGAATAGGAAGTGGTCTGCTGCATTTATTACACTGTCACGTAAGTTTGAGGCATCCAATGGTTTTCATCATCGTGTCCGCTGTGTCTTGGATGACTAGGTGGTGCTAGAAGATCTGTGTGTGGTCCGTCTGTTGCTATGTATTGATGATGTGCACCAATGTGGAGTGTGTTAGGCGTAGGGCGTGGACAACAGAGTCATGGATGTTTCATGCTTTGATCTGCTTGTTTTACGGTGTGTCTGTCCAGGGGTTTGTTTCATAAAAAGACCACATCATGACAGCCTTTGCTTTTGGCCGCCCCCACGGCCATTTAGCGACCAGTGCATCCCAGGAGTGAGTAAAGCTGGATTGGGGGAAGCATTCAACCGCCATGGATACTCTGTGAGTCTAAAGCGTTTTCACCAGTGTGTCTGTTTATGTGTGAGTAAGTAGGCCATGCAGAACAGGATCAACTTCTTGTCTGACTCACTGCCAAGTAAGGACCGATACAGCATGAACATGAACTATTTCTTGTCTGACTCACTGCCAAGTAAGGACCGATACACCCATGAACATAAAACTATTTCTTGTCTGACTCACTGCCAAGTAAGGACCGGATTACAGCATGAACATAAAAATTTCTTGTCTGACTCACTGCCAAGGTTAAGGACCGATACAGCATGAACATGAACTATTTCTCGCCTGACTCACTGCCAAGTAAGGACCGATACAAAGTGAACATGAGCTGGTCTGGTGAATCCCCAAGCAACAATACGTGTTTTAGGCATGGAAATAGTTTTTATCAACATAGAGCAACATAAATAAAAAAAATACATCTGCATGAAATTTGACCTATAGTTCTCTGCTTCTAACCTGTCACGTGTCATTCATCGGACCAGTCTCCATACAATGAACTTTGACCTATAGTAGTCTGCTTCTAGCCTGTCATATATTGCCATTCAAGGACCAGTCCCCATTAAATAACGTATGACATTACCAGGGAGCGGGTCCATTCAGCTTTTACTGAACAAGCTTCAGCTGACCTAGTTCTGAGCACCACAGCTGATGCTATGAAGTCTGTACTGAACAAGCTTCAGCTGACCTAGTTCTGATCACCAGCTGATGCTATGAAGTCTGTACTGAACAAGCTACAGCTGACCTAGTTCTGAGCATCACAGCTGACGCTATGAGGTCTGTACTGAACAAGCTACAGCTGACCTAGTTCTGAGCACACAGTGATGCTATGAGGTCTGTACTGAACAAGCTACAGCTGACCTAGTTCTGAGCACCACAGGCTGATGCTATGAGGTCTGCACTGAACAAGCGACAGCTGACCTAGTTCTGAGCACAAAAGCTGATGCTATGAGGTCTGTACTGAACAAGCGGACAGTGACCTAGTTCTGAGCACCCCAGCTGATTTCTATGAGGTCTGTACTGAACAAGCTACAGCTGACCTAGTTCTGAGCACCACAGCTGATGCTATGAGGTCTGTACTGAACAAGCTACAGCTGACTAGTTCTGAGCACCACAGCTGATGCTAGGGGGTCTGTACTGAACAAGCTACAGCTGACCTAGTTCTGAGCACCACAGCTGATGCTATGGAGGTCTGTACTGAACAAGCGAAAAGCTGACTACGCTAGTTCTGAGCACCACAGCTGATGCTATGAAGTCTGTATGAACAAGCTACAGCTGACCTAGTTTTGAGCACCACAGCTGATGCTATGGGGTCTGTAAATGAACAAGCTACAGCTGACCTAGTTCTGAGCACCACAGTGATGCTATGAGGTCTGTACTGAACAAGCGACAGCTGACCTAGTTTGAGCACCACAGCTGATGCTATGAGGTCTGTATGAACAAGCGACAGCTGACCCAGTTTGAGCACCACAGCTGATGCTATGAGGTCTGTACTGAACAAGCTACCAGCTGACCTAGTTCTGAGCACCAGCTGATGCTATGAAGTCT
>JAMYXO010002098.1:20000-25551 GCA_033310375.1 Conus canariensis
TCTTTTTTCTCCCTCTCCTATTTGTGTTCTCTTTTTTTTGATTCTCTCTTTTTTTTTTCTTTTTCTCTTTCTCTTTTGTTTTGGTTCTCTTTTTTTCCTTTTTCCCTTTTTTCCTCTGTATTTGGTTCTCTCTTCCCTGTCCCCTCTTTTGTTTTCTTTTTTTGTTTCTCTCTTTTTCTGTTTTGTTTTCTTCTCTTTTCTCTCTCTCTTTTTTTTTTTTCTTCTTTGAAATTGGTTCTTGTCTCTTGTCTCTTTTTTGTGTTTTTTCTTTTTTACTTTCTCTTTTTTTTGTGTATTTTCTCTTTTTTTTTCCCTCTTTTTCCCCCATTCTGTTTTTGTTTTATCTTTTCTTCTTTCTTTTTTTTTTTTTTCCCTTTTCCTGTTTTTTCCCTTTCTCTCTCTTGAATTTGTGTTCTTCTGCCCTCCCCCCTTTTCTCTGATTTTTTGTTTTCTTTTCTCCCCCTTTTTTGTATTTGTGTATTTGTTCTCTTCTGAAATTGGTTCTCTGTTCTCTTCTTGTATTTTGTATTCTATTCTCTGCTCTCTCTTTTTTTTCTCTTTTTTGTATTTGTTCTTGTCTCTCTCTTTTTTTGTATTTGGGTTTTTCTCTTTTTTCCCTTCCTCTCTTTTTTTTTTTCTTCTACTTTTTTTATTTTTTCTCTTTCCCCTTTCCTTTTAAAAATTTGTGTACTCTGTTTTTAATTTTTCCCCTTTTGTATTTGTGTACTTATTTAAAAATTTTTTTTCACTTTCCCCCCCCGATTTGTGTACCCCCCTTTTCTCTTCTCTTGTATTTGGGCCCTTTTTTCCCCTTTTTTCCCAAATTCTTTTCGGTTTATTTTTTTTTTTTTAAAACTCTCTGCCCTCAAAACCAAATGGGGGAAAAAAATGGTGGAACCAAAGTTGAATATGAAAAAAACTTGTGCAAGTTGATGATAGTCATGTGGGGGTTTCATTGCCAAAACAAATGATGAATAAAAAATAAGAATTATGTGATTTAACGAAATCAGTTTTCCCCCTTCAAAAAAAAAACTTAACAAAATTAAAATTATAAATAAGGTTTTTCCCACAAATCAAAAATCCCTACCCAGGAAAAATTTTCCCAAATGGTTTTTGGAATTTTGGGAGCTGGGGTTGGAACCCAAAACCCCTAGACCTTGGGCCGTCCCCCCCTTCCCCCCCCCCCCCCCCCCCCCCCCCCCCCCGGGGGGGGGGGTTTATGAGGAAATTTTTGATACTTTGTTTTATTTTTAAAAATTTTTTTGGCATATGTTTTTCCCCGTAACCGGTTATTTTTTGGTAACGAGGGTTTCAATGTAACCCCCACCCATGGTTTATTTGGGGGTGGGGTTTTTTTTAAATCTTTTTAAATCAAAAAATTTTTTTTTAAAAAATTTGTATTTAAAATTTTGGTTTAAAAATAAAGAAACGAAAAAAGGGGGTCTGCTCATGGCATTTCAAACCATTCAAGGGAAAAAGGGGAAAAGTTTTTACGAACAAAAAAATTTTAAAAAAAAAAAGGGAGATACAAAAAAAAATTGTAATGGTAAGAATGTTTGAAATAAGATAAAAAAAAAAACCCCCCCCTATTCATTGTGTGTCACGATCTTGAAAGACCATTTACCCCAAACTCCCCAAACTGGGTGGACTATTTTGGACTCGGGCCGGGGGTTTAAAAAATTTTTATTAATGAAGACGAAAAAGAAACTTCCACAATTTCCCCAAAACAGTTTGCCCCAGGCCAAGGAAAGAAAATTGTAGGGGAATTCTAGTTGAAAAAAGGGGTTTGGAAGAGAAATTTTTCTGCCCCCCAAAAAATTGTATTTTTTCTTGCTATGTAAGTAAAAATTTTCCCTTTTTACCCTTTCCACGTTTTGGCGTTTTAAATTTTTAAAATGGGGAGGGGAAAATTTTTGTATTTGGGGGTGGTGGGTGGATGTAGTAAAAATGACGCAACCTTTTTATTTTTTCCCGTGGAAAAACCCTCCCCCCTTTTCCCCCCAAGTTGATTTTTCCTCTTTGGCCTCAATTGGAGAAAACCCCCCCAAAAATCAAAAATTTAGGGTTTTTAGAGGGCCCCTGGGGTTTTTTGGGGAAAAGGGGTGTCGAAAATTCAAATTTGGGGTTTTGCTTTTTTTTTTTCAAAGCAGGGTGGTACGTTTTTCTTGGTTCAGATCATGGGATTGGTGGTTTTTTAGGGAGCCGGAGTAGTTCTGTTTGGAGGAATGGCATGATGTGTCCCTGTCCCCTCTTGAATACTACCCCCTGGTGGAGTGGGTGGGGGGAGCCCTAAAAAGGGGTTTTTCGTTAGGTCAAGTTATCCCAGCAAAAAAGAATATTTTTTTTTTTTTCCAAATCCCCTTAAAAAGGGAAGATAGCCCCACTGATGTACAGAGTTGGCCATAGCAGTTCAAGTTACAAATTTTTTGGGACCCGCAACGTGTTTAAAATGATTAAAAAGGGTTAAAATCCCCGTAACTGTCTGGGAATTCCCCAAATAGAAGAGGGTTTTGGGGATTTTCACTTTCCCCTGTCAAAGAGTATGTCCGGGGCCCATGGAGGAAAGCAAAAATTTGGGGGTTTTTTTTTTTGCCCCACGGGATATTTTTTGACAGGGTTTTTGGGGAAAAAAACTGGGGAAAAAGGGAGGATGGACAGATCAGACTTTAGGTACTTGTAGAGGGGCCCCGGGATGTCGGTGGCTTAAAAAAAACCCCAAAATGTGTCGACAAAGGGGAAAATGCAGACTCCTAAGTGCCCTTTTTTTGAAGGTGCCCCCAAAAAGCTTTTTCAACTGCCCGACTGGGCAAGTTGTACAAATAAAAAAGTTCACTGCGATGGTTTGGGGGGCCCAAAAAAATTTTTTTTTGAAGCAAAAAAATTTCATTATTTTTCGTCAGTTTGTAAATCTTGTATTGGGTTGGAAAAATTTAGGGGAAAGTTGTTGCCGTATCCCCGGACTTCTTTCAGGATGGCCCTTCTCTATGGGGACCTTGATAAGGGATTTTAAAAAACTACTTTGTCCCCCAAAAGCCCCCCTTATGTGCCCGTTTGTGTAACGATGCTGGCCCCCGGTGTTTAGCATGGGTGCCTTTTTAAATTAATAGTCTTTCTGGAAACCCCCTGATAGTGAGTTCAGTGTCCGATCTAAAATTTTAAAAAGAGTGAAAATTTTCATCAGGTTAAATTTTTCTGATTTTTTATAGACGTTCTCCCCTTTTTTGGGGATCATTTTAAAAGTTTGAAAAACATGAAAAATCCTTTTAAAAATTTTTTCCCCAAAAATTTTTTTTTGCAAAAGGTACTCTGTGGGTTTTGGGAAAAAGTGGGCCTTTTTGTAGCCCAAACAGTCCTTTTGGTTTAGTGGCTACAATTTTCCCCTTTGTTATGTTTTTTTCCCGGAAATTTTTTACATTGGGGAAACCCTGCTAACAGTTTTGTGATTTAACCCTGGGAGTAAAAACCCCCTACTTTTGGAATGCAATCCAAATTGATTTTGTCTATAATTTAAAATTTTAAGCAAAGCCCCCAAAAAGGAGAGATTTGGTAGGTTTTTTTTTTTTTTTTTTTTTTTTTTTTTTTCTTTCTTCATTTAGTGGGGTTATATTTTTTTTTTTTCTGTTTTTTTTTTAAATAAAATTTAAAATGTTCCCCTCTTTGAACATTTTCTTTTCTTTTTTGGGGGTGTTTTAAAGGTACTGGTTGTTCTTTGCGGGGGCAAATTAAAATTTAACAGGAAAAGTGACGCATTTTTAATTACAGTGTTTGTTTTGGGGACACCCGCCCCTTCCCAATGATCGAAACAAAACGGTTAAAAACAATGGAATTAATGGGCAAAACGGTTTTCCCCATTCTACATTTGTCAAAAAAAGTGGTGAAGTAGCAGAATTAAAAAAAGCAACGAACTCAAAGCGGTTTTTCCCCAAAAACGGACCGTGTCAGAGGTTTCAGCAACCCAACAGAAAAGTGTTTGCGCTGTGACAGCGATACCCTTGCTATATAATCTAGGCTAACATGCTTAGACAGGAGTTGGCCGAAAAAATGGACCGGCAGTAGAGGGATGGGCAGAGGTTGGGAAAAGATGTGTGCATGAACGCTTTTACATACACACCCACACACACACACCAAACACACACCCCCCCACACCACACACACACAGGGTGGGGTGGGGGGGGGTGGTTTCTAAGGACATGCTAGTCATGCTGCAGACGAGATAGAAAAGACGCAATGGCGAAACTTTGACTGCTTTGTATTTTTGATTTTTTTCAAGACAACTTTTTGCCCCCAAAAAGAAGAAAAAACAAGGCCTTGTAAGATAGGTGTGACTTGGAGCCCAAGAAACTATGGTTTATTATTTTTATTATTGGGACCAGTTGCCCCAAATATGGTTCTGTTTTTTGAATCTTAATAGAGAAATTGCCTAACGGCTTGTAAAGCATTATTTTGTGCCAACCGATGTGAGTTAAAAACGAATGTTACAGTATTTATTTTGTAAAAAATCTATGATCAAAATAACGAAATCTTGATTGGGCCCCTAAGTAACATACGTGTTTGTGTAACTGAACTGTGGAGAAAAAAACTCAAAAACGCGTGGAAGGGCGGCTGTCCACTTGCAGGGGGAAAGAAGGCCGCTGGGGTTGAGTGGTAGAAGATTTCGCTGCATGCGATTGGTTCCATGCACAAAATCATCATGTATCTCTTTTTGTAAAATACGCAAATGGGTGGCAATATATCGAGGAATTTGTTTAGATGTCTTTACAAAAAAAACCTTAGATATAAACCCCAGATTATATGGAAAAACAAGATTTAAAACCCCCCTACCCTAATGCAAAATAAAGGGCAAAGAGGAAAAACCACTTTTAAATGAGTTCAATCCAAAAAACCTGTTTACGGGGGGTAACATGTAAATGTTCCTCCCATATCATAAGCTTTCTAGAAAACCAAAAAAAAAAATTTTCCCCCCCCCGGGGGGGGGGGAAGGTTTCCCCCCCTCCAGCCCAAGGCTCCCGAAGGGTCGTAGCCCCCAGCCCCTTTGTGGTGGATCGCACGAATCCCCAGCCCCTTGGTCTGGGCCGTTCTTTCTTCCCAGATTATAAACCCTTTTCCCCAGGCTACGGCACCCTTTTCGTTTAGATTCCTTAATCCGCTTCAAACGTGGATTTTGCAGAGTTTAATTTTTCTGTCCCCTTTCAAAGCCTGCCCCGTTGTTCCCCATCTTTTCGAAGCGTGTTTCCGGAATTTAAAGTTTAGTTAGTTCGCAAAGGCAGTTTGGTCAACGGTAACTGTGACTTTTTGGAGTATTGCCCAAAAAAACCTGGTAAAGGGCTAAAAAAACGAAATTAGATTTTTTAAAGACGCACAAAATTTTTTCGTTTTTTTAAATTTTTGAGTTGTTGTCAAAACACACAACCCCCCAACACCACACACACCAAAACACAACCCCCACACGCAACCACACCAAACACCACACACACCCACACAAAACCCCCCACACACCCAAAACCCAAAAAAAAACCCCCCCCCCAAAAATTTTCCATTTAATTTCCCCCTC
>JAMYXO010002099.1:5000-25527 GCA_033310375.1 Conus canariensis
TGAAAACAAACGTCAAACGCACAATACAATAAAATTCGTTTGTGATTATTGTTGAATAATGTAGAATACAAAGCAAAAATCAGTTCAGCCAACGGAGGGTTATTATGATGGAGGTTATAACAGATTGCAAACCCAGCCCCCACCCCTTTCTTTTCCGTGTCTGCCCCACACTTCCTTCCGACCCCCTTTTTAAACACACACACACACACACACACACACACACACACACACATATATATATATATATATATATATATATATATATATATATATATATATATATCACTATTGGCATGGCATGTAGAAGTGTTCACATGTTATACTCTGGATAAGTTCGTCAGAAGAATAAATCAGCTGTGGGCTGTTGTTTCTATGGCCTACAACTTCGGAGAAACTTTAAAGCATACAGGGCACTTACTGGGAAATGCTTCCTCTTCGTATTCTCTGTATTTATGAGCAAACCTTGCGAGCTCATCACAGAGCGACACCTTTGTCGCTCGCTGGTCCTGTTGTCCTCTATTTCGGAGGAACTTTAAAGCATAGAGATCACTGACTGGGGAATATTTTTTCCTTTCCTTAAAAGTAATGCTATCCCAGGGATGGCATTTGACGTTTGTGTTACCCTTTATAAGGAGATAGAATGATTGATTAGGGCCAGGATTTAATGTTATTTAGCATGTCTTGCAACAACTGTGAGCACTTCATGGTTTGGGAGTATATTTTCAAACATTAGATTTCGTGAGGGACATTAAAAAGATAAAGAGTTCCACGCTCAAACATTAGAAAAACTGAAAGCTCTTCCACCATGTCCGTGCTACTGAATTTGAAGTTGCAAAAAATCCTGTAATGCTTAGAAAAACGAGGAGATTGTTCATGTATAAAGAGTAGCAAAGAATCCTGTAATGCGTAATAAAAACGAAAAGGACTCTGACGGAAACGCATTGTTCAAAAGGTGAACAAAAATCACCCAAGATGACACAGCTGAATTTACACATGCCAGAGCCCAGCACTTTTCCCCCCATCAGAATGAATGCTACTCACGGAAGGCGAGTCCTGTGACCAGCCTGCCCGCCAGGAGCACCTCCTTGTTGGGGGCGGCTGCTCCAAGCACAGGTCCCACAACACACAAGACCGCTGTCAGCAGCAGTGTCCGCCGACGTCCCAGCTTGTCTGCTGCCGTGCCAGAGATGAACGAGGACACAGTCGCTGAGAGCAAGGCCGCTCCAGCAATCACACTCTGGGGCAGATAATGAAGGGGTGTTCCTGGAAATGCTCTAGTGTGTGGAAAACACTCTTTGCTATTAGATAAACTGCCCAGACTAATGTTTTGTGCGCCTCAGTTGCCTGCAGAACATGAACTAACTTTTCTGTGACCAGTATCCCCCCCACCTGGTTTCCTGAATGTGTGCATGTATTAAAACCCATCTGTATGGGAGCGTTGACCACAAACATACGAACAGTTTCCTCGATCTAATAAATTCCAGGCAGATATGGTCCATCATTTCCAGTTGATTTCACAATCTACATCCTTTTTGCAGTTGAAAAAAGGCCGTTCGCCTATACGACTCACATGTAATGAACATGTGACGGCAGAACGAAAGGCACAGAGTGGGTGGGAACGTAGTGGGGTGTGTGGTACATCATTAACGCCACTACAAGATGACATGCAAACAAAATAGTACTTGCAGACAACTTATCCAGCTCTTACGTGTTGACCCTATTTCTTCAATACCCTGAGGAGTCGGCCATCTCCCTCCACATCCCCGTTTTACTGAACGTGACCTTCAGTTCCCCTCCCCTTACCATCCCCCCAACACATACACACACACACACACACACACACGCACACACACATACACATACTTTTTCCTCCATGTTCTCGTCTGGCTCCTGAAAGGTCCTGACTTCCATCACTGCTCTGTCTGTCTGTCTGTCTCTCTCTCTCCCAGTTAAACAATGATCTCTCTCTCTCTCTCTCTCTCTCTCTCTCTCTCTCCCAGTTAAACAGTGATCACATATGCGCCTTTCACAGTAAAACGTTTATCCCAGAGGCCTATTTCTGTCAGTGCCGCTCACGTTATGCTCACTCCGTTGCTTACGCGTTAAACATACGCACCATCACGTAACAAGCATGACGCCTTACTGCATGTAACGTAGTCTACCTTGGTTCTATATCTAGTAAATCATTATTCACGCTTTTACCTTCCCTCTGTAGAGCTAGCATTAAGTTGATCTTGGAAAAAATGTAACTTCAATATTAGGTACAGCTCTCGCATATGACGTCATTCGTCACAATTTGTTTTCGATTGTATAAAGCAACTCTTGTAAGTTATTTTACCCTGAACGAAAATGAAAATTTCTATCAAAGATAATCTGATTGCTGGAGATGTTTACAGCAAATTTACAACTGTAGAATTTTCACATATAGGATGACTGAAAAAGGTTTTGCACACACACACACACACACACACACACACACACACACACACACACACACACACACACACATCACCACCACCACCATCACCACCAACAACAACTGGAATAACAGCTAAAGGAACACTCACATGCCATGTAGAGTCCAGGTCAAAAAAGGGCAGTGCATACAGCATCACCCCAGATATCACGGCCAGGTTGTAACCAAAGCACACAGCGCCCATCGACACACCAAACGTCATCAGATAAGCGTAGGCGCAGGAGAACTGCTCTACACCAGTGCTGCCGCTGCTACTCTGACTCAGTTTTCCCTCCATGTCAGGATTTCCACGAAATCCACAGCAGGTTCACCTGTAACGTGAAAAGGTTGAGGCCCAGTTTACTATATCCAGGGCACAGCATTATGGAAGGCCAGCCCAACACTCTTCTTCCGACACATTCATTTCCTTCAAGTAAATGGCCGGACACTGGCTGTTGCAGCCAGTGTATGACGTCACGCCAGTAGGCGGCACATTCAAACCGTGGTACTGGTACGCTTTCTTGGAGTACTGATTGAGTGCGCTTTTGCTTCTACTTTTCTGTTCCGTTTACAATTTGTGCAAATTGTTTGATGATCAGTGGATAGTGTAAACATGCCTAGAAAGTGTTGTGTACCTGGGTGTAGGGGTAATTATGACACAAATGAGAAGATTTCTGTGTTTTCATTTCCAACTGATGCAGACCAGCGACGCTTGTGGTTGAGTAAAATTCCACGAGCAAACTTCGAACCAGTTTCTCAGTCCGTCGTTTGTGAAAGGCGTTTTAGCTAAAAAAAAAAAAAAATTGCATTGAGATCAGATTCTGTGACAAGACCAGATGGTAGCATACTCACTGTAGAAAGATCAAGACCAAAACCGAGTGAGGATGCATACCGATCCATATTTCCAAACTGCCCGTCCTACTTGTCAGAGGAACCACCGACAAAGAGGAAAAAGCCCGATACCTGACGTGTTGTAGCACAGCACAGACACGAGCAAGCATTCAAGGAGTGGATGGATGCCGACAAGATAGCACACTGTTTGGACTTTAGTGCAAAACGTAATGGCAAAGTGGATAGTGACGTTTGGATGTACAGACAACACACAGCACTGAGAACGCCGGGGATCCTGTCGATGTGACCAGGTGTTGTGACCAGGTGTCGATGTGACCAGGTGTCGTTGTGACCAGGTGTCGTTGTGACCAGCTGTCGTTGAGACCAAGTGTCGTTGTGACCACTTGTTCTTGTGACCAAGTGTCGTTGTGACCGCGTGTCGTTGTGACCACTTGTCGTTGTGACCACGTGCACGTGTCGTTGTGACCAAGTGTCGTTTTGACCACGTGTCGTGTCCATATTAAAAGGACAAGAACACTACATTTGGTCACAACGACACGTGGTCACAACGACACGAGAGAACTATAAAATAGGCACTCTGGCTCACCCACCTCCGCCAGCTCCAACCGGCTGAAGCCGGTTTCGCTGTTGCTCCGCCGGCTTACCCAGAGTGCCTATTTTATAGTTCTCTAATAGTAAACACTTTACAAACATACATAATGTGTAGGATTATCTGTTTTTAACACTAATTTTGAAAACTTTTGAGACTTTAGTTTTTGCTTAATCCTTCGTTTTTCTTGATCGTTTTCAATAACATCATTTTCACGCATACATTCATCAAATGCGTCTCTATCTTTCATGTGGAATAAAACTACAGTCTTTAACTGTTCATAAAGTCTTTTAAAACTGAGTTATATTTTTGACATAAAATCCACACACTTATCCCAGCATGTCTTCCACTGAAAGCTAGTTTTGATAAAGTGTTTCTTTTTTTGACTATATCCTTTTCTGCCGAACAATCATCTATAATAAATAATGTCTGCGTTCCCTCAAACAGTTTAAAAAAATGTTCTAAACACTCACTCAGTTTATTGCTAGGGTCAACTAAATAGATTTCATCATCCGTCCATATAAACCTTCTATCGTGATATGCTTTGTTCCATTTAAGTGTCGGACAGAAAATTACAATATGATCAAAATTATAACTATAAACTGTTTGTAATAGGTCGAGGACAAATATTGTTTTTCCACAACCAGTCTGTCCACAAATCAATGAACAATGAGGGGTTTTTGTCATAAAGTTTAACATCGGCATTGACACCAAAGTTGTCTGCTCCATAGTTTTAAAACAGAATTTAATCTAATCCAGTTATTGTTTTTATCATACTCTCTGTCAAAACTTGTTCAGTATAATAAAAACCTATAAGGTCCAAATGTGTAAGATTAATCCAGTTCAGTTCTGTAAGATCGTTTCTATTTAGACTAATATCAATTTTGTTGCTTGTTGTCATGACCTTAATATCCTCGCCATTGTAAAGAACAACGACAGTAACTTTAAGTTTGTCAACGTCTAAGTTTTGCCAGCTAATAAGAATTCCTTTCATAAGATTGTCACTGACGCCCAGAGCTCCATTTCTCGCCTCATCTTTTAAGACAGAAATTTTAAATATCATTGTGAACGTGTCTCCTAATTTTGTGCGTGGAATGAACTGTAATTTTGTAGAAGCTTTCTTTAAAACCGATTCTCTTCTGTGGAGGATGTACTGTTTGTCCCCAAACGGCTTTATTTCGATCTCTTTCCGACTGTTGTCCTCTGGCATAAGACTTACATGTAAAGGGCCAGAGTTCAATGCTTTTCTGAAACTTTTTTGACGGTCAAAAAATGTAAATGGGCTTAAGAATTCAAATTTTATGTTCCATTCTAAATATGGTTCTAAGTGCCATTTGTTGTCAGTTTTTCGAACTATTTTATATTCATACTGACCTGTATTATTTGCTTCTACATTGCGTAGTTGTTCTAGTTTAGGAAACCTTTTGTTGTCGTCAACCTCTTTGCGCTTATAATAACCATCTTTAGTGTACTCAAAACCATATACAGTGCCTATCTCACCGTTTTGTTCAAAGTCCTCAACGTCTGCAAGGTCTTTTAATTCTAAAGTTACACACCTCTCAGGCGCTAATGTGACCCCCGAATCGTCTGGTCCACGTGACATTTTTTAAAACAACGTATTATTTTATTTCTAAAACAATGTGCAGGTTATCACATTTCACGACTTTCCCTGTTTTATCTGTGATCTTTATATTAAATGATCTGACCCTCCCACAAGCTAATCTTTTAAACTGTAAATTAGGGAATTGTATAATTTCATAATCGCAATATGCAGCTTTCCCTGATGGAAGAGCTCTTAAAACAGTTGAGGGCCTTCCATCATATAAGTTTTCATCAGTGCTCAGCTCGTCCAAATGAACATAGAGTAATGAATGTAATGCAAGATCGAGCGGGTTTTCTCCCTCATAAGTAGTTTTGTCTGATGTAACTCTAAAACCATGATTGTCAGTTGCAAAGCCTAACATTTTAGCTAGCTCTACATCAAAAAGGTAATGGTCTACTTCTTCTTCAGGTTTGAATGTCAACATTATTTTCAAATTTGCATTGTTAAGTTTGAGAGTAATGTCGAAGTTACTCATTGCTTCTTTTAGCGAGCAAAACCCGTAATAACCATCAGGTATGGTTAACTGGCTAACTAAGTTTCCTCTATTATCAAATTTTTTAATCTTATTATTCTCCTTGGATTCAGTTATATTAAACCATACGACTTTGTAAAAAATTTCATGGAGTGCGACCCTTTGGGTTCCGCAGTTATTATCAATAGCATATTCTAAAAACGAAGGACTGTCTTGAGTTGTTATTGTTACAAACATTTTTAAAACAAATTTAAAAATGAGTGCATTCAAATATACTAATGCAAAATATTCTGTTGGACCGCACTACAGTCCTAAAGATATAACAACTGATACCCTCGACATTTCTGTGACTCAGACTGACGCCTTTCAAGTAAAGGTTAGTACTCCATTGGATCGTTATCTTAACCCTCCTATCAAAAACGACTACATCCCGAAAGTGTGGTTCAGTCATCCGATGCAGTTTTATCAGAACCAGTTAAACTTTGCTGTGTTTTGCGCATCAACTGGGTGTGGAGTGTCGTATGCTGATCATTTAAATCATCCTGATCCTTTGGTGAGGTCAGTGTATAGATTTCATTTTTATTACACCTTCAGACGTATTTTATCTGAACTGCAAGCGCCATTACCAAATGACAAAACGTTTAATCCATTCAGCAACAGAATAGATTACAAGGCTTTTGAAAGGATCTGTAACGAATTTGATATTGACCCAAAGACAGACTTTAGACAAAAGTTGGATCTTAATCATGGTTTAGGCACCCTTTATTTTTGGGGCGTGCACAGAAAGTATAACTATGATTGGAATCCTCCTTACACATCTTTCTCTTCAGGCACAACTGTTCACCTCGGGTCCATAGAGCAAGAGCATAAAACAGCATGGACAACATTTATTTTGGATACTTCTAAGGGCCTAACAAAAGCGGGAATAGAACGAATAAACGACTCTATTCGTACTTATGTTTGGTGTTTGCTAGGTTCACAAGCACAAACAAGATCAAACATAATTGATCCTTCTACTGGCTTTGACGCCCAAAAACAGTATTTAGCAAATTTAGAGGACTCCATTAATTCTGCAGTTGATTTACCTTCAAGTATTAAAAGGTACCAAAATGTTTTGCAATACGAAAGATCAAAAGTAGACTTCGCCGTTGGCACTGGTTTATACATGCTGCCTTCTGACCTCAGACTTCAGATAGGAACAATAATAAACTATAATAATGAAATCCTTGTGGCTGGCAATGAAGAGAAGGTCGGGAAAAACGACATAAATTCTAAGCCAGCAATAGCAATAAAAAAAGAAGCCCCAATCCCCGTGGCCCCCTCTAAACCCCATCCAATCCCCCCCTCAAAACCCCATCCAATCCCCGTGGCCCCAAGAAATAATGACCATGAATATGAAAAGACGGCACTTGTTTATTGGATTAACTGCCCTAGGATTACTTGGTCTTTATCTTACTATAAAGTAACCCAACTATTAAGACAACTAATGACCATAAGTGCTCGGCCATAAAGCCAACTACTTTGCTTGCAGTAGACAAAAGCCAGCTAACGATCCCCCCTAATATGCCAGGTAAAGAGTCTATTGCTTTACTGGCTAATTTTTTTAATAAACTTGCAAGATGATCAAGTTGTTTTTTTACCCATGATTTATCAGGTGGAGGAGATGGTGGTCCTGGTGGCACTGCTCCCCCACCACCGCCGCCTGTAATAGCCAACACCAGTGTACTTATTGCAAATCCTAAGGCTGTTATAACGCTCGCTAATGTGACACCTTGCTCTCTAAACAGTGTTCTTATTCGTTCTGCTAACGTTGTGTCTTCATATAAAATTCTTTGGATAGTTTCTCTTATTCTGCTCACTTGAGTTCGTAATTGTTCTCGGTTAGTAGACAACACTTCTAGTCTTGCTGATCTCTCTTGTTCAAGATCTTTTAGTCTTTGTGTTATTCTTTCTTTAACACCAGGTCCTAAGTTGTGGTCATCAGCCTCAACTAGTTTTTCTTTTTCTCTTTTTATATGCTCATCTAGTTCACCCAGTTTTGCTAAATTGTTTGTTAATTCGCCTCTGATGCTTCTCAAAGCATGATCAAGGGCCGTTATTTCTCTCATAGGTAGCGGCGGATCGTGCATAGTTTTTAATACTGTTTCTTCTGAAAAACTGGTTTCTGCTTGTATTATTTCGTCTGCTGTTGGGCTTAAATCTTTAAGTTCCATGTTTTGTATTTGGTTTTCTGTTGGGAGTTCTTGTAGTGTGTTTTGAAGTTTAGCAACTGCCTCACTGTCTAATCTTCGCGGTTTAGCAATGCCAAGGCGATTTTGATCGCTCACACTGAGCCTTTGTCTAATTGTAGTCTTTGCTAAAAACTTTGATGGGTCTGGTTTAGATGTAAGCTGAACAAGTTCACCTTTATCATTTTTAAAAAACAAGTGATCATTTTTTGTTTCAAAATCATTAGGGTCTATAAATTCGGGAGGTTCTTGGCCTAAACTTTGGTACAATGATCTGACCTTACTTTCTGTTAATTCATGTCGCAATGAGCGCGATGGTTGTGTCAAAGGAGTCATTTCACTCATGTCGTCTCCAGGATCAAAAACATCATAATCTTCTTCACCTGCCATGTTTTTAAATAATTAACTTTTTATTTTGTTTTATAAAAAAATGTCACAAGCATATGGTTCGATTCTTGACCCGCATAGAAGACTGAAAGAGCCCTTTGGCGTGAAGGGAAATAAACAGAATATTATTGTTCCAAATAATCCATCTACTATTGATTCAGATCAAATTCTTACTGTTAAATTTCCAGACCTAGGAGCAGATGAAGTGATTGTGCCGGGATCTGCACGGCTTACTTTCAAAATAGAACTTGATTCAGCAACAGACGCAAACAGGACAGTAGTTCAGAATCTGGGACGGGCAATCGTTAAGAAAATTTCTATAAAACTTGAGGGGCAAGAAATATTTTCTTTACACAATGCAGACATATTTCTAATCTATTGTGATCTATGGCTAACCGATAATGAAAGGGCCGATCTTGCGTTTCAAGGAATCGAAAATAACGAAGCACTAAAACACAGAATAGACGCCGAAGATGCTAAAGCCGGCAACAAGTATGAAGCTGTAAGTTTTGCTTATGGAAATCGCTTTTCTATACCCTTAGATTTTGAGTTGTTAAAAGCGCATGCGCCATACTTTCAAGGAGCATTAAAAGACAGATTGTCATATGAACTAACTTTTAATGAATACAAACGTGTCATTAAATCTACAGACTCTAACGCAAAGTACAGCATTTTCGACATCTCGTTAGAGTTTGACATTGTTAGCAACCCTAACTTAGCAAGGCTGATTGAGCAACAATATCAGTCAAAATTAGCAATATATTACGAAAGAGTGATTCATCATACTAAATATCCTAAAAGCAGGGCAGACACAATATGGAACTTTAGTTTTAGTGCCACAGCAAGATCCCTTAAAGGTATTTTATTGCTGTGTGAAGATGAAGAACCATTCAAAAGACAAAGTGAAAAGTTTATCAATCCTAAAATAACGAAAGTACAATGTTCAATTGAGGGTAGTCCTAACCAAGTCTACGGTAGCGGGCTTAAACCTTATCATCATTTTGATGAAATAAGAAAATTGTTTGGAGGCGGGAGGTGTAGAAATCCAACAGTAGACCTTGTGTCTAAAGATCTACACCTTCACAGTGTTAGACTTGATGAATATTTAACAACGAAATACGGTTTATGGATTGACCTAAGGTCAACAGAAGATAATCAGTTGCATGGGAGTGGGAGAACAGTTAAAGACGTAATAAACATTCAAATTGATAAAAGAAAAAGAGAGTGATAAACCACTTAATGTACATTTGTTTTTAATATATGATGCGCAGCTGAATATTCAAGATAACAGATTAAAAGATATCCAATACTAAATTATTTTTATTTTTAAAAAGCATGTCTGTTCAGGTTTATCCAAAAGTGCCCAAAGAAGAGAACTCTGTTGCTGTAGACATAAAAACTTTCAGATTAACAAACATAACACAAATGCAAACCCAACTAGAGCAGGACCTTTCAAAATACAGTAAAACCAAACGAAGGTATTCTGCTGTCTTTAATGCTGTTACATATGTTAATACTGGAGCATCGATCACTAGTGCTCTATCAGCAGGAACAAGTGTAGGTCTCTTAGCAACAGGCGTAGGTGCACCGGCAGCTTTACCTCTAGGTGGTGTGTCTTTAACTCTTGGCCTGTGTTCATTGGCTGTAAGTGCTGTCAGCAAAAAAATAAAAGCTAAACTCCAAAAGCACACAGCTATGGTTCAACTAATAACAGCTAAACTTAGTTCCTTCAAACTGATAATTGATAAAGCACTTGCTGACTCGAACATCACGGATGAAGAATTTAGTCGCCTACAGGCTGATTTTGAGGACTACAAAAGACAAAAGTTTGATCTTCAAAGAAAGGCAAGGGCAACTTTTTCTCAACAGCCAGACACCGACCAGATAAAAAAGGAATGTTTAAAAAAAGTAAACGAAACATTAAACTCTGTTCTAAACAGCTCACATTAACAACCCCAAAGGGCGTTTATACTTTAGTTTATGAGTCCAAGCACAAAAAGACCGTTGATATTGATTCTGATTAACTTTTTTTTTTTTTGATTTAAATAAATATTTTGAGTTAGAAAAGAAACTCAACATGGATAAGATATATGAAGGTTCAGATGAATTGTTTGAAGCAATGCTCGAGGAAGAGCGTTTGTCAAAAGCTTTAAATGAGGTCGTTTTAGAAGTTATTGATCCAACAAACGTGCAAGCAAGCGTTGTACATGCTATTTCTCAAGTTCCAAGTAAACTAACAATAAACCCTCCAGTTAAAGTAAGGGTAGTTGTTTTAATCGACTATATAACAATAAACGAAGAAAATCTAGAAGTCTGGGTCTCAACTAAACAGCAGACTATTCTTTCCTCTAATGACTTAACACCTGGTTGGGCAGATCAACTTCTTACACAGTTTAATGAAGCCTCTGAAGCAGCTAAAATGAGAGGCTCTGGTTGGTCAGAGGGCGAAGTCCTAGACATCAGATTAAAACAGGCTAAGTATGAGCCGATTGTAGGCAAGTCTTACATTCCACTGCCTCCAACATTAGTTGCAAAGAAAGCAGTTTTGAACATAAAAAATTCAGATGACAAATGTTTTATGTGGTGCGTTCTTGCTAGGCTGCATCACGTTGCCAAAAATGCAGAGAGAGTATCTAACTATTTACAGTGGGCCAATGATCTTAACTTTAACGGCCTTGAATTTCCTATGGCTGTAGACAAAATTGATCAGTTTGAAAAAAAAATCCACCAATAACTGTTAATGTCTACACATGGTCTGAAGAAACCAACCTTCTGCCAATTAGAGTGTCAAAGAACAGTCCAACAATAGGCGAACCAACCAAAACTCATGTAGACTTACTCCTGATGCAAAGCCTTAATGGGTTGCACTACACTCTAATACGCACAATGAGTAGATTACTAGTGCATACTACAAAACAACATAGCAAACAAGAATTCTGTAGAAAATGTTTAACAAGAATTCCATCTGTTAAAGCAGCGAGCGAACATGTAAAACATTGTATTAGCCCAGTTGACTGTGATACAGAACTAATTACGCCCGGAGAAGGCAGTAAAGTTAGTTTTAAGAACTGGAAAACGGTTGCAAACTAGTCCATATGTTGTTTACGCAGACTTCGATTCACTCATTGTTCCTTATGAAGGACCAACCCCACAGAAACTTCCTAAAACAGTCTTAATGAGTAATCATCAGATTTGCTCATTTGCCTTCATCATTGTTAGGTCGGATGGCGCCCATTCAAAGCCAGAATTATACAGAGGACCAAATGCTGCAAAATACTTCTTAAAACGCATGCAGCAAGTGCGTAATGCCTGTTCTAATAATCTAAACTTATCTGAAATCATAATGACGCCTGAAGACCAACAACAGTATGACTCAGCCACTCACTGTTGGATTTGTGGTTTAGGCCTCTCCCCAGAGAATCCAACAGTAAGAGACCATGATCGCATCAGCGGAAAGTTCAGAGGAGCAGCACACAGTAAATGCAATCTTCAACTAAAGTTTGAACCAAAGACATGGAAGCTGCCTATATTCTTTCACAACTTGCGAGGTTACGACTCTCACCTTATAATGCAAGCAGTAACCAGCGACTTCAGGGTGTCATGCATTGCGCAGTCATCAGAAAAGTACATGTGTTTCACTTTAAATAACATGTCTTTCTACGACTCTATGCAACACATGATGGGTTCATTAGAGTCACTGGCTATGTCCTTAAAGTCCTGCCCAATAACAGAAGAATATTTTGACCCCACTCTTGTTAGAAAGGGCGTTTACCCTTATGAGTACATGAACAGTTGGCAAAGGTTTGACGAAGATACACTTCCGCCTAAAGGCGCGTTCTTTTCTAGTCTCAGAGGAAAGGACATCAGTGATTCTGATTACCAGCATGCTCAAGATGCGTGGCAGAAGTTAGAGTGTAAAACGATGGGAGACTATCATGATTCCTATTTAATGGCGGATACTTGTTTGTTGGCGGACGTCTTTGAAAATTATAGGAAGACCTGCATGAAACATTACAGCCTGGATCCTGCGCATTATATTTCTGCGCCCGGGATGAGCTGGGACGCTTTCTTAAAATTTACTGGAGTACAAATTGATTTATTGTCTAACCTGCCAATGCTTCAGATGATTGAAAACGGATTGCGTGGGGGAATCAGTATGGCGTCGCACCATTACTGTAAAGCAAACAACAAATACTTGGACGACTATGATCCAAGTAAAAGGTCTAACTATCTCATGTATTTAGATGCAAACAATCTGTATGGATGGGCAATGGCGCAATCACTTCCATTACGCAACTTTAAAATGTACACAGACGGTGATACAGATAATATTCAAAAAGCATTAAAGTGGTTGGGCAGTTTGACGCCAGATCAACAGTGTGGATACATTCTAGAAGTTGACTTAGAATATCCTCAGAAACTCCATGACCTGCATAATGACTATCCATTAGCAGCAGAAAGTCTAAAGATGGCAAAAACAGAACCACCTAAACTTGTGCCTAATCTTCGAGGCAAAAAAAATTATGTCTGCCATTACAGGCTTCTACAATTTTATTTAAGACATGGTTTAAAGTTGACAGCTGTTCATCGTATAATTGCATTTGATCAAGAACAGTTCATGAAACCATACATAATGAAGAACACTGATCTCAGAACTAAATCCACAGATGCTTCAGAAAAAGACTTTTTCAAGTTGATGAACAACAGCTGTTTTGGAAAGACTATGGAAAATCCGCACAAGCGTAAAGATGTTAGATTGGTCACCAGAGAGAACGATGCAATTAAGCTAACTTCTAAACCTAATTATCAGGACTTCAGAAGATTTCATGATCAGCTTTTTGGCATAATGATGAAAAAAAAGAAAGTCAAATTGGATAAGCCCGTTTTTATTGGGTTTACTGTTTTAGAGCTGTCGAAGCTTTTGATGTTAGAATTTCTTTATGACTACTTTAAGCCCTTGTAAACCAGAGTCCAGAGTTCTGTACACAGATACAGATTCCTTTGTTATAGATATCCCTACTGAAGATATCTATAAAGACATGGAATTAGAAGTAGCTAAAGGGCATGCGGGATGGTACGACACATCTGATTATCCTAAAGATTCGCCTTTGCATTCAACTGTTAACAAGAAGGTTTTAGGTAAGATGAAGGATGAATTATCTGGAGGTGTGATCAAGGAGTTTGTTGGTTTTTAGGTCGAAAATGTACAGTCTTTCAAGCCAAAAAAAAGTTGTTAAAAAAGCAAAGGGAATATCTCGTAGTGTTGTGCAATCAAGCATATCCCATGACAACTATAAAAAGCATTGTTTGACAATAAGACTTTTCATCATGACAACGTAAAACTACGATCTAATCTACATGAGATCAACACAACTGTTGTAACAAAGAAGTCATTAGATAGAACAAACACAAAACGTGTGTTTGTTAATCCAGAGTTTTCATATGCAATCGGGCATTGGAAAACAGCATAATTACATACCTTCTTCATCCGCGGGTTTATATTTTTCCCTCAAATTTATCTAGAAGCTCAATCATATCAATATCCAATTCAGACAAAATTTTTCTCATGTTTGCTTGATGTGCACGAATTTTTTTATTTTTTTCAAGATATTCTTTATTCCTTTAATTCTGAATAATCAAAATTTGGGATCGTAGGCATCAGGTGCGTTGCCGTGTACCGATGAATCCACTAATTGTTTCCTTAATAGCTGAACACGTATCAAATGATTCTTGTATTAATTCTAAGGTCTCTTTTTTTTTATCATCTTTTTTAGTTTTCATGTAAGATTCTTCTTCCTTTTGTAGCTTCCATTTTAAACTCAAATATATTTACGTAAATTAATTAAGCGGAACTGTGTCTGGCGGGATTTATTTGCAGTTCTTCTTTCACAAAAGATCTTTGAGGGGCTGGTCGTTTTGTTTTGTCAGTTTCTCGTAAATAAAACACAGGCGGATTCCATCTTTACAATTCTTTTTTAATTTTCATATGAGTCAACACTCCAAACTGGATCGGTTGCCCTGATGCGGGTGTCCCCTTCTGCTTCTCCCGGTAAATAAAGGTACCTTATTTCAAAAACCAAATGGCAAATAGTTTGCTTGATGAAGACTCTCCTTCAACAACATTTATTTTTTGTTTTTTGATTGCTTTAACTGGTTTTAGACCTTTAAATTCTTCATTATCATTGCACGTAGAACTGAGGGCAGTCTTCTAACCCATTCTGTGTTGCGAGAATTGTCAATCAGCTCTCTGTGATACTGTAGAAAAAAGCCTTTCAGATAACTGTTGTTAAAGTTTTCAACCAAACCCTGTGATCTGTGAACTCCTGGAATGCCTCCTTTTAATGGTAACTCTATGTTTTAACAATAATTGATTTACTTGACCTTTAAAATTCTTTTCCATCATCGACTTGAATCATGCGAGGATAAGTTAACGGCCTCGTTGATATATACAGTTTGTAAAGCGACAGCAACAGCAAGCACTCTTTTGTGTAATGGTTCAGCATCTTTGTATCTTGAAGTATGTCAATGACTGGTAAGTGCGTACTTAAATCTTTTTCGTCTAATCGTACATTGTGTAAATATAGAAAGACCATTTTGATGGGTGTCGTTCGGTATTGTGTTGACAAAGTGGTGGTCTTTGTATTCGTTTAGGCGCTGGTAAAATAAATTTGCCAAATCGCTTGTTTAGGAATAACCATTCTTTTTGCTTTTTTTGTTTTTTTACTGACTCTCGCTCTTGCTTAAATCTTTTTTAATTGCCGTGTTATTCCCTTCCAATATCCTTATTGAGAATAATAGATTTTGTACAATTTTATTCAGCCAATACTTTGTGCAACAAAATACACAGCGTTTCATTGCCAAAGACAATAAACAATATTTCTTGCATCTTTTGTTTTTCTGATGGTTGATAAAAGTCGCTAAAATTTTGGTGGGGGCAATGTTTCAACTTGTTTGCCTGTTACTAGAAAATAATTCTTTTATTGCCGTCAACATCTTTAAAATGTGGTAAGCTGCATGTCCCTGTTGTTTAAGTCTGTCGTTAAATAAAATCTAACTGCTCCATTCTTTGCTTTTTCATAGGTGTCTATGTGCAGCAGCTAGTTGCTCCATAGCTCTGTTATGTCTTTTTTCTTCATTGTTATTTTGTAGTTTACTAAATGCGTAATTACTTCCGCTAAAAAGCAAGCGCTTAACCACAGCGCCAACCAATCATCATTACGATGAAGCCATTTTTATAAAATTATTTTTTTAATTTTACATATTGATACTGGTCGGAATTATTCCTTGCTTAACTAGAAAATCTTTTCGTAGCAAATGAAGCTGTAATAACAGCAATCAGCTTTTGCCGAGTCTTCAAAGTCTAGTTTGCCAAGATCTGCTGGTTTTATTTTTAAACAGGCTTTTTACCAAGCATTGTGTATCCTACACTTAGGCCTCCAATAACAGCAGAATGGTATACAAGGTTTAGTAATAAGTTTTTTTCGGCGCTCATTTTTAAAAATAAAAAATAATATATATTTATTAATAAAACATGAACTGCGATGATTTACTTCCTGAACTTACAAATGATCAAGTTGATGACCAAGATATTATGGCCCAAAAAGGAAAGGCGTGTATTCTTTGGCACATGTGGAAAAACAAAACAGTACCTCGGAAATGAATTCAGCATAGAAACAGATTCAACAAATGGCGCCACAAGACATTGTAAATTATCACAACAGGTATGAAGCGCAACTGGGGTCAAGAATGGGTAAAAAGTGTTGGGCAAACGGTTCTTAGTTTTGTACACTAAACTAGTTAGTAGATTTGCTCCCATTGATTCTGAACAAGATTTTATGTATATTTAACACAGGAATGCCCTTTTAACAAAGACATTAGAGTCTCTAGGATGTGAATCTAATACAGATTTGGAACAATTGTTATCGCCATTTTTAAACATGGGGATTAATTACTTTTAATCATATAAGATTTATTTCCCTTCAAAATGACCGAGGCCAAGAAAATCATCAGAATCAGAAAACATTGAATCAGGTGGAGAAAGTACCAAGTAAAAAGCCTCCTCATCCTGGGCGTGTTGCAGCAGGAAAAGAAATTAGCAAGAGTTGAACAAACAAAAAAAATTAATGTTTGCAATCACAGAATATAACTCATAATGAAAACATAACACCGCCAAAAGCCAACAGTTTGTTTCAATCCAGCTGTAAAATACACAAGTTGATTCAAGACCTACAACCCAAAGTCGTCATGGAATTTAATTTAAAACAGTTTGCCATTTTTGGCGTCAATGCTGCTGGGGGTGGTTATTAAAAGGTTATAAAATATATAAAAACGCCAGCAAAAACCAAAGGGATTCAAAAAAATCTCAACCAAAAAAAACAGAACCAAACAAAAAAGCAGCCAAACCGGGCCCAAAAACAAAAGATCATTTTGATCCATTTTAGATGGAAAATATTTCAAGAACTTAAATAAATAATTTAAAAAGCTTTAATAAGAACTTGGTTGTAAAGAGGATGACTTAAGTAAAAACTTAAATAAGAACTTGATAAGAACTTAATGCGACTTATAAAACTTAATGACGACTTGAATAAAAACTTGAATAGAACTTGGGGGTTTGACTTAATTAAGACTTGGGGAAACTTAAATTAAGGACTTGGGGTGATTTAAAATTAAGAACTTAATTTAAAGGGACTTGGGGCGAAAAGGGAACTGGTAGGACCACTTGTTCATTTGATATGTCAGCCACTTGCTTTGTGACTGTAACAGGAGTGCGGGGGCCTGAGCAGTGATTCTTGGCCTGCAACTACTAGGTTTAAGCGCGATGAAAACAGAGAAAGAGGCAGCTCACGCTAAGCAAAGAACGGTTAGCGCAAGCCCCTGGGGCGGGACAGACCGGCGCCGCAGCCCGGTGAGAGAAAAACGCAGTAGGCGCGCAAGGCGTGTTTTATTGATTTTTAGGTCAGAACATAGGGAGACACACAGTTTTTTTAAAACAGGGCGCTCGGCCTGCTACTTACTGGTGATATAATTGTGTTACTTGGTTTTGGGCAAAAAAGCGACAGTCAACCGACTGGTAGTACAGACTGTTTGGGGGAACGCAGAACACTATTTAAAAAGATGACTGTTGGGGCCGAAACTGGCTTTCATGTTAGACATCTGGGAAAAAGTGTGGGGGATTTTATGTCAAAAATATAACTCAGTTTTAAAAGACTTTAGAGAACAGTTAAAGACTGTATTTTATTTCATAGAAAGACAGAGACCCCATTTGATGAATGTATCGAGAAAATGATGTTAAAGGAAAACGACAAGAAAAAACGAAGATTAAGCAAAAATTAAGTCTCAAAAGTTTCAAAATTAGTATTAAAAACAGATAATCCTACACATTATGTAGTTTGTAAAGTTTTTACTATTAGAGAACTATAAAATGGGCACTCGGTAAGCCACGGAGCAACAGCGAAACCCGGCTTCACCGGTTGGGAGCTGGCGGAGGTGGGTGAGCCAGAGTGCCAATTTTATAGTTCTCTACAACGTTTCACCGAATGTACCCAACGCCGCAGGAGGTTAGAGCACAGAAATTCCTTCGCAGTTTATTCCGATAACGGATTCCCAAGCACCACAAGCCCTCCTATGCATTTTTCACTGACGCGTGGGAGATTTTCAATGGAGAAATTGTTGAGAGTCAGTCCCCCGAGCAAAAATCTCGTTGTCTAATTTCCAAGGAAAATTCACAGGCAAACGCACAGTGTGTGTGTGTGTGTGTGTGGGTGTTTGTGTGTTGTGTGTGTGTGTGTGTGCGCGTTGGGGGCGTGCGTATGCGAGCGGCGCAGGGGATAATTGGGTTTTTAGTAAATTGTCCCCTGAAATGCTTCGTGTGGGGTTGGAAGCGGCGTGCGTGCGACCTACCTATATGCTGGAGAGTTAGGGAGGAAAAAAAAAATTGGGAGCTTACCAAATGGGGTGTTTGTTGTTGTGTGTGAGGGGTTTGTGTCCGGGTGTAAGGGGCCGTTTTTTAGTGTGGTGTTTGGGTGTTTTGGGTTTTGTGTGTTTGGGTGGTTGTGGGGGCCGTGTCCGGGCTTGCGTGCGTATTAAAAATGCATAAACCCCTGTTTTTCGTCGTGTGTTGGTGGTGTGTTGGGGTGGTTGGGGGCGCGCGGGGGGGCGGCGTGGGGGTGGGTGTGTGTGTTTGTTTGTTGTTTTTTTTTGTTTGTTCGATTAAAAATCTTTTTCACTTTAAAATTTTTAAAAAAACAGGGTTGGTGGTGTGTGGTGGTGGGGTGGTGGAATTTAAGTTTCACAATAGAAAAAAATAGGAAAGTTTTTGGTTGATTTTCGGTTTTGAAAACGACCCCCCCCCCCCCCCCATCGTCGTCCCCCCTGCCTTCAGTTTTTCCCTATAGCCTCCTCTGTTTCGAACCTTTTGGGGAATTGTGTTTTAAAAATTACAAAGAAATTGGTGAAGTTTGAGAGCGCCGGGTTTTTTTTTTTTTAAAATGTTTAAAAAAAAAATTTAAAAAAAAAGCAAAGAAGTTCCTATTTCTTTTCAAAAAAATTAATTTTTTTCCAAAGAATGCGGTTAATTAAAAAAAAAACAACAAAAAAAAAGAAAACCCCTTTTGGAAAAAAAACTTTCATCAGTCGAAAAAAACAAGTCAGCTGCGTTCCATTTTTTCTCCGCGACGCTGCCACCAAAAGGCAAACCCCTGCTTTGGGCTCACGCCGGGCCGGGGGGGCCCCCCTTTCGTGGTGGGGGCCTTTCTTTTCGGGGGCCCGACTTACCCGTTTCCCCCGGGCAGCCGGAACAGCAACACAGAAAAACAGCAAAAAGGTAAACCCCCTTTTTTGCAAAAGGACTTGCAAAATGATTGGGGCGGCTGGGGCTTCCTTTTCTCACTGAACCGCCAAAAAACGGAAATACGGTGGGCCCCAATGCTTTAATTTTTTGGGAAAAGGGCGTTTTTAAATTTAAAAAAAAAATCTTATTTCCTTTTTATTGGGGGGGATTCTTTTACCGGGGTTGGGGAACATAAAACACAGTTTGTGCTTAACGACGAAAAAGCCGAAAATAAACCCCAGCTCTTTTTTGGGGAACTTCTGTGGTGGGCCAGCTTTAGGGGCAGGAAAATTTCCCAGAAAAGGGCACGGCTACGTGGGTTTTTGGGTATGTGTTTGTGCTCGCGCGCCCCCGGGGGTGTGTCCGCGAGGCTTAACCGGCTTTTTTCCCACTTAGTGTTAAAAAACACCACTCGATTTGGGGGTAAAACCACAATATTTAGTTTTCCGAAAATTACGCGTAAATGTCGTTCGTCCTCCCAAAAAAATTTTTTTTACCTAGAGCTTGGTGAAAAACCATAAAAAAAAAATGAAGTTTTTTTTCTTTTTTTTCTTTTCTTCTTTTTTTTTGTTTTTTGTTGGGGTGTTTTTATACTTTACCAATAACCCCGATCTAAATTTTTATTTAAATTTGGGGTTTGGAAGAAAAAACCAAAAAAGATAAATATTCCAAACACAGAACAAACTGTTTTTTGGTTTTTTACAAAAGAGAGTGTGTATAGTAAGCCCAAAACCCCCCGGGTACAGACAAAACAACTCATGAATACTCCCCTTCACACAAAAAAACCGGGGGAAAACTTCACACCAACACAAAGTGGGCCCTTTTTGGCAAAATCCGCCAGAACGAAAACCCGGATAAAAACTTTTTCCATTTAAAACGTGGGAGCACATTTACCCTGTTTCCCACGCCATTCCTGGGAAAAAAAGAAAATCCCGACGGGTTACCCCAAACCCTTTTCAGAAAAAAAAAGGGAAAAACGAGGGCAAGGCCCAAAGGGGGGGGAAAAGCCAAAACCCTTCCCACCAATTTTAAGGACGTTACCTTGTTTTGATGGGGCAAAAAATTTAAAGGATAAACAAGAATTTTTTTTTAAAAAATATCATTTACCTCCCT
>JAMYXO010002100.1:0-20000 GCA_033310375.1 Conus canariensis
AAAAGGGGCATCCCTCTATCGACGGTGTATCGTAAAACGAAAAAAAATTGTGAGGTAAAATTGTTTTGAGAGGCAAGAAGGGCAAGAGCAGGTGAGGAGCTACCCCAAAAAGGAAACCGGGGATTTGAATGGAATACGGGGAGTGGAGCTTGGGCAAGAGAAATCATCGTCACCAACCATGGGTTGTCCCCTAAAAACCTTTACCTCCTACATTGTTAAAACCCCAAATCATGTGGAAATATGAAAGTAGCAAAAAAATTCCAAAGTACGCCCTGAAGTATGTCCACAAGGGCCGACCAACCCGTCTTCCAACTCCAAGCCACTCAGGCGGTAAGGAGCAGCTCAACAACCTCCAGTATTGATGAGACCAAATGTACCAGAATCCCGCCTTGGCAGCTCGAGGCGACCTGGAACCCCGGGGATTTGACCTGCAGAGCGCCCCCCCATGGTGCAGAGACCATGCCCCATTGGAGAAGGGAAAAGGGGTTACTTTCATCCACACAACGCAGCGCAAAGAGCACAAGGCTCTCCCCCAGAAGCAACCCTTACCCCCATCTTTACCCTATGCTCTCAAACCCTACAGCACGAGAGCGAAGATGGAAGTCCCTACACTTCACATTGATGTCCCTCAGAATTTTGGAAAAGAAACGACAAAGGGGCACTGCAACCCGGCGATTGTACAGTACAGCCCCCTCCCAGGGAGATTGCTCTTTTTGAGGTTTCTACTCAACGTTATGAAAGGACCCGTTCGTACGGGGGCGAAGATTGCCAAGGGCTATGTCCAAAACTTTTTTTCGAGATGCTTGCATGCTTTGGACCCCTGAAGATGACCGCCTTCTACAACTTGCCCTGGAGGAACCTCTATCTCTCAGAGACCCCGACTGCTGCGTGCTTCTGTTTTTTCCTGGTGGTTTTAAACCCCCATAACCCGGCAACCTGTGGGAAACCCCTTCAGAGACCACTTGCTGAAGATTTCCTCTTCCAACCGAAGAATTCTATTTTAAGCGCATAAACAATCCACTACAACCAAAACTCTTATGGATTCAGCAAAATCTTCCCCTTGGAGGGGAAGTCTACAGGGATTTTGGGGTGCCAAAAGTCACACAACAAACGAAAACTGCCCGAAATACTACCGCGAGACCAATTTCGAAATACGCAAATCCGGGGAGCACGATGACCATTGAAGAAGCGGAAACTGACCAGAGAGACTGTACAACAGCTTTATGACCATGGTTGACAAGGCAGGATCCCACAGCAAGCAGCAACTAATGTTCCTTGATGCTCCATGGGGGGACAGGAAAGACATCCTAAATCTTATCCGAACAGGACCGCCCACAGGCAAATAGTGCTGCCACGTTTCCCAGTGTCATTCCCGCTATTCTTTTCCCGGGGGGCGGACATAAATACTTTTCAAGGTCCCCCGGGATGCCGACAAGCAAGAAACCCCAACCCTCTCTGTAAAGGGGGTCAACGTTGGCCAAAGTCACAAAGAGGCTGCTCCCGCAAATTATGAAGCTCCCATGCCCCCACAAAGCTGTCTACGGGCCAGGGACTCTACGCGCAGGACACACCCCAAGTGCACAGCCAATGGGGGCATCCCAACGCTTTTTTGTGGGGACTTCAGCAGATCCCCCTGTCGTCCCAAATCACCAGGCCACTTTGTTAACGCCGTCTGATAGCCAAGGACTAAATAACAGTCACCCGGACTTCAGCTCACTGGCAGACTCAGATGGTTAGGGGAAAGGGCCATAATCTCCTCCCTGAACAACTGTAAAAGGGGCTGAAAAAAAATGTACTGACTTCCTGGAGAGGAAACTCTGTACAGATCTGTTGACACGGCCAAAAAGATGTAGGCTCCTTTATCCACAAGAACTCCTGAACTCCATGAGATTTTTTTGGACTTCCCCACATGAACTTTGCGAAAAAATTTGGGGTCCCCCTTTTCTTCTCCGCCCAAATGACCCCCAAAGGGATCAATGGCACCCAGTGTCTTCACCAGTGCCAGGAACTTTTTAAAGCAAAATATCATGGGCCCCCCCAAAGGTGAACCGGTGCTTTCTCCCCAAATTCCTCTGGAACCCATGGGGCCACCCGCCTTCCCAGTTTTGACGGCTTCGTTTCCCATGAAACCAGCTTTCGCTTGACAATCATCAAGAGCCCGGGCCGACATTTTCATCCCCTTGGGGGAGACCTGACCGTTCCCTGTTTTACACATGGAATGTTCTACGTTGCACATCACGAACTGGAAACCCAGAAACCCTGACTATACTTGCGCCAAACAGGGGGCCAAAAATTCTACCCGAGGCTCCCAATAGACATGAAATCGTCAAAATGCAGTCTTTTCACAGAGTTGTCATGTTTGGTTGGGTTAACGTCCGTGCCCAAATCAAGGATATGAGACGGCTGGTCCGCACATTTGACTGACACCTGCGGGGCCAGGGTGGACATCGGGTGAACAAAGGTCATTTTATTGGAAAAAGTTCCACGTTAAAATTTCCAAACCAAGCGGGGGTTTAAACCACGACCTTTTTGGGCATGATCCCGCGCCTTTTCCACTAGGTTATGGGGGCCCCTACGAGTTGTCATTTTGGAGCAATTCAAAAACAAAAGGGAAATTTAGAATGCTCGGTAAGTTCACAAAATCAGGCATCCCCTATGGATGGTATCATGGAAAAAAAATTCGTGGGGAAAACAGATTGAGAGAAGAAGGAGTGGGGCCGAAAAATTGGGTGAAGTGATAGGGGGAGGCGGGGGCAATTTTTTCGGCGGGGGAAAACAAACAAACCCAACGAATTTTATTGTTTTGTCTTTTAAGGGGTGAGAGAGGGGGGTGGCCAGAAAATTATTTACAGATATACCCGAGCGAAGGGGGGTACACCGGTTTAAAAACAAAAAAAAGGAGAAAAAAGCCTGCAATTTTTCTGCGCCCACCCCCCCACCCACCATTCCATACATGTGCAATAAGGGGCGGAGCATCCCATAAAAAATCCACAAAACACACACACACGCATATACTCTGCCCAAAAACACCCAACACACCACACAGGGCGCGCGCGCACCGGGGCGCGCGCGCGGCCCCCCCGCACACACACGTGTAACCACCACACACATTTACAATGAGAATAAACACAGCAAATGGAAAAGGTAAGTGCCCACGGTCTGACCCCGCTGGGCTAATTAGGTCAAAACTGCTTAGTCGCGCCAGAAACCCTCTTCTTAAATTCTTCATCTTTGTCTTTAATTCATTTATCCACAAGCTTAAATCATGCTATGGATCTCGAAACTTTGCGGACGGGGTGTAGCTATAGGGACAGCCGCACGCAGTGGCACCTCCTTTGTAAGCTGAAACTTCGACTTTAAAAATATAAGTTTGCAGCTATAGACTCTTGTTCAGGATGCATGAATTACCTTTGGAACGGGCCTGATATGCCCCATAACATTTTTCAAGCAAAATGTTTTCGATGCTGAAAATGAAAGCCGCCTCCCCAATTTTTCTTTTCTCGAATATCATCCAAGACAGAACATTCTGTCAAAAAAAAAAAAACAACAACAAGGAAATTGGGAGGAAAAAACACATTCGGGAATTCGAAAATTTTATAATTGCCCGTAATTTCCAAAGGTATTATTCGGGGTCTTCCACATACTTCCCTGACCGCCTGAAAGCGGGGAAAGAGATGCATGGAGATTTCTCCCTGGGGCCAATTAATACAATTCCCCTTTTTGTCTGCCAGTTTAGATCCCCCAGGAACATGAGAACTAGGCAAACAAAATCACACCCATTACTTATGTCATTAACCACGTACGACACATACCCCCAGGTCTCACGAGATGAAAAAACCCGCATTTTCAAACTACTTTAAATGACATGACTGAAAGGGGGAAATTGAAAAAAAAAAGTTCGAAAAAAAAATGACTATACGCACGCGCGCGCGCAACCCACACAGCACCCCAAAAACACACAAACAACACCACACACACACCACACACACCACAAAACGTAGGATACACTTACCATAGCATGCAACCTGCGAAAGAAATGGAAAGAATGAAGAAAGAAAGGGAAATTGAGTGAACGATATTGAACGATAGGAGGGATGAAAAGGGGAACGACTGAATGAAGCCCCAGGGCAGCTCTTCGTGGGCACTACCCAGGTGGCGCCCTTTGTGTAAACAAATGTGGATTGTAAAGGTTTAAAAGCTTGTCTTAGTCCAAAATAGGCGCTATAAAAAAGAAGTCTTTATAATAATAATAATAACACCCCGACACAAACACACACCGAAACACACACCCCGACACACACACCCAACTGACGACTGATGAAACCATTTATGTCAAATTAACATAGTGTTTACTAATTTTAAAAAGAAAAACCTTAATGAATTAATGAGGTAACGAAAAAATACAAATAACTCTGAATGACATAAAATCATAAAGGAAAATTAACAGGGAAACATTTAACATTTTAAGTAACATAATAAAAATTCAGAAATTTTTAAAATAAAGCAAATTTAAATTTTAAATGACTGAAAATCAACAATCTTCTCTCTCTCTCTCTCTCTCTCTCTCTCAAAAACACCATAAAAAAAAAGGAAAGACCCCCCCCCCCCCCCCCCCCCCCCCCCCCCCCAAACACATGCACACAAAAACACACACATCAATCACACACAACACACACTCTCTCTCCTCTCTTCACAAAAACATCACAAAACACGCACACTCACAAAAAACCCCGCTTCCCCCCCCCCCTACTCACGTGTATGCGAGCAAAGCACATAATTCACTCCAGACAAAAAAAATAAAAACCAAAACTCTCTCTCTCGCACGCGCGCGCGCGGCGCGCACACCACCACACACACCACACATCATACACACAAAATGCCACTCCCCACACACACTCAAAAAAACAAACCCCAAAAAAAACTTTTTAGACGTACGCACAACTGCTCCACAAAAACAAAACGAAGTTCTTTTCCCCCCCCCCCCCCCTTCTTCCTCTCTCTCTCTCTAGCGCGCCACAACCCGTGCAAAAGTTTCGTAAATGGAATAATCGACCTAGATCGGACGCTTTGTCCCTGTAACAAATTCTTTGCTCTACGTGTACATCAAACCCCTAAACCAAAAAAAAAAACAAACTTAAAAAAAAAAAAAAAAAAAAAAAAAAAAAAAAAAAAAAAAAAAACCCTTAGAAAAATCTGCCAAAGGATGAGACTTATCAGATTTACAGCCAAATTGGCTAGCCTCCACCCCTTTTCTGGGGGTTTGGGGCAAAAAAAAACCCCATGAAATTTTTTAAAAGGGAATTTTAGACAAAATTTTATCAGAAAACATTGAAAATACGCTTTTGTTAAAGAACATTTAAGTAAAAAATGGGGATAATTAAGGTTTTGACCACAGCACACCAAAAGGGGAAAGTTTTTTTTTAAAAACCCGGCCAAACCAACATCCCCCGTATTCTTGCAATAAATTTCGATTCGGAATGAACCCGGCGGACTTATAAAAATGACTGCCGGGGGCAAAAAGATCCCTTGTTCTTTTGAATGGCACTTCAATGACTGTTTCTTCTCTGGCCCAGAGTCTTTGTCAGAATTTTGTTTTTTCAAAAACCAATAAGGAATATACATAAAACTGTATTTGATTTGCACATTGAAGCCTCTTTTGCACAGGTACGCCAGTTCATTTTTCCCCGAAGATCCAGTGACCGGGTACCCATAATAATGTTTATTTTGGAACCTGCATCATTAAATGGTGAATTTAAAAAAAAATTTTAGACGAGACAGGAAGACTTGATGATTTTGAAGGTAAAGCCCTTTTTAAAGCAACTTGGGAAACTGACAAAATCAGTATTCTTTTTTTGGTAAGACTTGACATCAAGAAGAAATTAATAGCTTTCATAAGAGCAAATAACTCAGCAGTGAAAATAGAACAACCTTTGGGAATTGAAATCTTTTTTTTAAATTTAAGGGAAGGGATCACGAAACACACCAACCCGAAGTACACGAAAAATGAAACCCTCATGAAAAAATGCAGATAAGATTCAAATTCAGTGTAAATCAATTCTTTAAAAGAGAAAAACAAAAGTGGATTCCATTTTTTTGTAAATTACCATAGGAATAGAAAAAATTGCTTGCTTCATCAACCAAAGGGGGGAAAGGGATTTTGGCATTTTTTTAAAAATGTTGTCAAGCGAAAAAATTGCATGCATTTTAAAAAAGGAGATACTAATCAGACAATGAAGTATATGCTTTTTTATTCCTATCTCTCTAGAAAACGTAGGTTTCTTTATAATTTTAGAAAAACGAGTTAGGGGGGCTGTTCTTGCTCGTGCTGAGTAGCTCAAGCACAGGCATCCTATGTTCTTTTTTAAAGGCAAAACCCCTGCTCTCTGTAAGTCATATCTTTTGACCCATTTGGGAAAAACCCCCAAAGCAATTTTAAGTGCTAAGGATCAATACTGAAAAATTAGGTAAATCTTCTTTTGGGTGCAGTAAAAATACTTCTTGACCAAAAACTTACAATCAAAACGAACTGTCCCAAGGGCGACATGGATAAGATTAGATCCAATTTTTTGAGGGATTCCAGTTGGGACTGGGGCGTAAAACGCAATTTTCTTTTTTGCCTTTTCCCACGGGGTGATTTATATTTTACCCCCAAAAATAATTTTAGTGAAAAAATAACGCCTAGAAATTTTACTTGCTTTTTGGGAAATGAAAAAATCCCCTATTTGACTTTTACAGGTCCCCCTTCAAAATCGATATTTTCTTTGTAAATAAAAAAAAAACACCAACACAACAAAACCACACACACACCCCACCCCAACAACACACACCCCCACAAACGCACACACAAGCTAATCCCAAACACAGGGAAGCTGATACTTAAAAACAAAACCCTGAGGCATTATGAAACCCCTGTCCGGAACATGACGGTAGGACGGACCGTCCCCCCCGCAAACCAGAGAACGACACCAGGAAGGAGGGAAGAGACACCCAAGAAGCAGGAGGGAAGAAAGGGAAAAGGGGTAAAAATGGTAAGGACTTGGAGGGGGGTGGGGAAAAACCTCGATGACGCGACGACGACGACATGATGATGTAGAAGAAGAAGAAGAAGAAGAAAAAGAAGAAAAGAAGAAAAAAAGAAGAAAGAAAACAAAGGAGAAGAAGAAGAAAAAAAGAAGAAAAAGAAGAAAAAGAAGAAAAGAAGAAGAAGGAGGAGGAGGAGGGGAGGAGGGGGAGGAGGAAGGGAGAAGAAGAAGAAGAAGAAGAGAAGAAAAGAAGAAGAAAAAAAAGAAGAAGAAAGAAGAAGAAGGGGAGGAGGAAAAGAAGAAAGAGGAAAGGAAGACAACAAGAAGGAAAAGGGAAAAGAAGGAGAAGAGGAGGGGGGGGGGGGGAAGAAGAAGGGGAGGAGGGGAGGGGAGGACGGGGGAGGGAAAAGAAAAAAAGAAGAAGAAGAAAAGAAGAAGAAAAAGAAGAAGAAAAAACGACTACCCATCTCATCGTGGAAAATACTATCTTTCTCACATAAGCGTAATGGTAAATCTCAAATCGATACCAATACACAGCCCCCATTAAGCCGGCCCCCCTTGATGGGTTCGGCCGGAGGCAAAAAACCAGCACGGGTTCCCTGTTTCAGGAATTGTGATGGACCTTACGCGGCAGCGAAGGGTTTCCTATTTACACTGTAAGTCCTTTTTCTGATCCCCCCCTCTTTTTTTCCCTGGCTCCCACTCACATTTCTTCGGTTTAATTTTCGTCATCCCCGTGTTGGTGACAGAGGAATTTTTGTCTACGTTATTTTATTTGTTCGGCCTCTCCCCTCTTCTCTCTTTTTCCCTTCTCTCTCTCTCTCCTCCCCTCTCAAAAGACCTTTTTGTCAAAAAGACCTCTTTGGAAGACAAAAAAAAATATTAAAAGTGTCAAAGTGTCTCCCCCCTCTGTGGTGTTGTGTGGTGTGTGTGGGGTTTTTTGTGTGTGTGTGGTGTGTGGTGTGTGTGTGGGGGGGGGCTCTTTTCTGTCTGTCTCTCGCCCCCGCTGGTGAGGGACGGAAATCCGATTGGATAACCAACTGTCGGGGATGAAAAACTCTTTCCCTGACAGTGACTGTATAATCCTGACAGTGACGTATAATCCTGACAGTGACTGTATAACCCTCAGTGACCGTAAATCCTTACAGTGATGTTCATAGCTGCATTGTCTATTCCTTCTAGGTTTCTTTTCATTTAAGAACTTTAATATCTTTTTAGATCCATGTGCTTTCCCCGGTCAATTCTTTCAGTTAACCCCCTTTTATTGTGAAAGGGCTAAAGTTTTTTAAAACAAAAATTATTGGGATTCCTCTCTCTCTTCTTCTCTCTCTCTCTCTCTCTCTCTCTCTCTCTCCTCTATCTCTCTCTCTTCTGTCCATTCTGAATCAATTCGGGGAGAAATACATTTTTTGATTGTTTGCCCATCCTATAAAGTTTTGGGGAGAAAAAACCTTTTTTGCCTTTACAAAAAAAGTTAAACAAGTATCACTGCTTTTTTTACTGCAAAGAAAAGGAATTGCAACTCGCTCTTGCTATGTTTTTTTTTAAAGCCTAAAACAAAGAAAAAGAACTGCATTGTTAACAACAAACCCCACATAATTTCAGGAACATTTTGTTATGCAAATATTTTCTTATAATTTCCGGTGTTTCCCCCTATGCGGGGGTGTTCTACATTTGTTTTTGATTTTCATTGCAATAGGTGGGGGCCCTTTGCAATTAAAATTTGAGTTGAGTCATTCTTCTCTCTCTTCTCTCTCTTTTCTCTCCCTTCTCTTTTTCCTCTCCCCAAATTAAACTATTGGTTGAGGTGAGTCACTCTCCTCTCTCGGGGGCTCCCCCCCCTCTCTCTTGCCCGCTGTTCTCTCTTCTCCCTCTCTCTCTCTCTCCCGCTCTCTCTCTCACTCTCCCTCTCTTCCCCTCCCTTTTTCCCCTCTAGCCCTTTAGTGAAAAAGGGCATGAATAATGCAGAGGACAGGGCACAAAAAAAGGGAAAAGCAGAGAACTAAAGAAAAAAAAAAGAAAAAATCCCTTGTCCGGTCCCCAGGTGGACTCATTCAGGCAGTCGGGGGGGGGTGCTCACTGGTGGGAGAGTTTATCTGTGGGGGGACCCCGAATTTTCAGCCCCCCAACCCCCCCCACAGTGTTCGACAAACGGGGGATACTCCCCGCCGACTGAGGTTTTGGCTGTCCCTTTGTTCTGCTGCCTCCTCGGCCCCTCTGGCTGTGCTGCTGAACTGCGCAGATTGCGGAGAGATGAGGAGGTCGGGGGGGGGGGGGGGGGGGGGGGGGGGGGGGGGGGGGGGGGGGGGGTGACAGAAGGGTTAACTGGGAATGAAAGATGGCAAACAAAATAGGAGGAGGGGGAGGAGGGGGAAAAAGGAGAAGAATAGGGAAGAAGGAGAAGGAGGAAGAGTAGGGAAGGACGGGGGTGAGGAGGCAAAGAATAAAAGCAGAAGTAAGAGTAGGAGCAGAAGAAGAAGAAAGAGAACAATTTAGGTTTTAATAAAAAGAATAAAAAACAAATAAGAAGGGAAAAGAAAGAGGAGGGGGAGGAGGGAAAAAGGAAGAAAAGAGGAGGAGGGGGGGGAGGAGGGGAGGAGAAGAAGAAAGAAGAAGAAGAAGAAGAAGAAGAAAAAAAAGAAAAAGAAGAAGGTGATGAAAAGGGGGAGGAAGAGGATGAAGATGAAAAGGGGGCAGGGGGAGTCGTCAAATGAGGAGGAGGAGGTCAGTGGGGGGGGGGAGGAGGGGGGGAGGGGGGGGGAGGAGGAGGAGAAAAAAAGGGAAAAAGAAGGAAGAAGAGAAGAAGAAATGAAGAGAAGGAGGGGGAGGAAAAAGAAAAAAGGGAGGAGGAGAACAATGGGAAGGAGGAGAAAGGAGGAGGAAAGAAGAAGAAGAAAAAAAGAAGAAGAAGAAGAAGAAGGAAGAAAAGAAGAAAGAAGAAGAAGAAGAAGAAGAAGAAGAAGAAGAAAGAAGAAGAAGAAAAGAAGAAGAAAAGGTCAGAGTGATTTCTCCAGAAAATATTGAAGAAAAGAGACTGGGGAAAAAGAAAAAAAAACCCCAACACGCCCGTGCGCGGCAGGTTATTTGTTTTTCTTTTATACATTTCGTTAATTATTTTGTGTTGTCAGATTAGGATATCCCGCACTTACCGTTTTGCGTTTGTTTTGTTTTGTTTTGCTTGTTATTTCTTATGTTAATAGGTAACGAATAACGAAAAGTTTATGAAAGGGAAATTTCAGCTAGACACGTGAGTTTTTGCAAAAAGTTGTGCATGTAAAAATTAAAAAAATGTAAGGGGAGACTCGACTAATTGCGTTTGTGGGAGAAGGTAGAAACAGAAATCAACACACACAACTCTCTCTCTCTCTTCTCTCTCCTCAACACACGCAACAAATTTCACGCGCGCGCGCGCGCGCGGCACACACACACCCCACACACAAAAACACACACACAAACACACACACACACACACAAAAACCTCCCAAAAATAAAAGTTAGAAAATTTTCAATGAGTAATAGAATAAATCAGAGTCATGAATTGAACATTGAAATAACATATGATTTAGGTACATGTTACTTTTTGCGGAAAAAAGCCGGGACATCGTGGACATCAATTTGGTTGGGCTGGGGGGAGGGGGGGGGGGGGGGGGGGGGGGGGAGGGAAGGGAGGGAAAGGGGGATCAGAGCTGTTGGGAAAAAAGAAAGGCTTACCTGGTTGCGGAAATGGCATATGAGGACAACCGAAAAAATAAAAAATCATGGATAACCACAACAACAAAAAAAAAGAAACAGTGGTAGGAAGTCAGCAAGGGGGATTTCCAATCCGTGTATAGTTCGACATGAGTTCGCTTCCCGATTTATTGGGGGCATTTCCCTCTCCCCCCCCCCCCCACCTCTCCTCCCCCCCCCCCCTCCCCCCCCAACTTTCCCTGATTTTTTTCCCTTTCACCTTTGGAAAAGTTCTCCTTGCTCGCCTCCCCCCCTTTTTCCCCCCTCACACCCCCCCCCCCCCCTCTCCCCCCCCCGCCATTCATTGTCATCCCCCCCCCTTCCCCCTATCTTCCCCCTTTCCCCTGCTTTCCATCCAGAAATTTTTCCCCAGACAGTTTCCCCTTTTCTTCTCCAAGACGGTCTTTGTTTGTGTTCCCCAAACTGACGATTGTCGGGGTTTTTAAATTCCCTTTTAAAATTTCCCTCCCCCACCCCACACGGCGTCCTTCGGCTTAACAAGTAGGGGAAAAAAAAATGACATGCGGAAAGCAGCTACAACAAAACAACCAGCTGCCGTGGCGAAAGTGGTTAGCGTCGCGGGCCCCCCGGGTGGGAGGGCATTGTTCGATTTCATCAGAGCCATGTAGGATTTTTTTCCGCCTTGACAAGTCCTGCCCCGGTTGAGTTGCTAGGGGGTAGTTGGGGAAATCTGGGGAACAGTGAGTTTCTCCATGAATGGATGCGTTTTTGTCTCTAAAATAAATTCTTTTTCCCCAAATTCCTTCGTAAAGCTGAACCAACCGGGTCAAGCGTAACCGTAAAACCCCCCGATTTGAAGCCTAATGCAAAATTCGTAATTTAAAATTTGACATGCCATTTTTTGCGTGACTGGAAAGAGCTACGTGACATGCAAAATCACCCCTTTATGGATTTGCTAGATTTTGACGTGTAAACTCTTTTTTTGTCCCCCCGTGGGATTGTGTAAAAAAAAAAACGCCTTGCCTGTTTGCGCTGTTCAAAGGGAAAACCTGAATTCACCCCTTTTTATTGAGTGCGCCAAAGTTTTGGATCCTCCCCTTTGGGCCCACCCTATTTTTCTCCCAAATGGGTTAAACTGTGCGGGGTTCTGGCACGACATTGCTGACAGACGAAAAAAAAAGTGGGGGGTAGCGGAAACGTAACCTCCCGCCCTAAAAAGGGAAGGTAACGTCGTTTAGAAAAGGTAACTATGATCAAGACGCAAGAACAAACATAACCCGAATGGGCGATAACTTTGTTAGGGGTAAGTAACGGGTGGTACCTTTGTTAGAGGGGGTAACGGGTGGTCCCTTTTTTAGGGGGAGTAAGGGTGGTACTTTGTTGGGGGAGGTAAACGGGTGGTCCCTTTGTTAGAGGGAGGTAAGGGTGGTACCTTTGTTAGGGGGAGGAAAACGGGGGGTCCCTTTGTTAGAGGGAGGTTCGGGGGGAAACTTTGTTAGGGGATGTAACGGTGGAATTTTGTAGAGGAAAAACGAATGGAAATTTTGAAGAGAAAGGTAACGGATGGAAAATTTTTGATTGAGGAAGGAACTAGTCCACAAACGAGGAGAGAGAGGAGGAGGAAGAGAAGAGAGAGGAGAGAGGAGAGAGAGGAGAGAGCCCATACAATAAGGTGACATCTCCCCATTTTCAGCAAAAAAAAAAACGTCCCCAAAAGCAGAGGTAGCCCTTTTGAAAAAAGAAAAACACACAACACAAAAAGCACTTCACACGAAACACTCGGAGAAGGTCCAAAACGTGGGTAAAAAAAACCGTCTACGTGCTGCATACATGAATGGAAGGGGGGAATTGAAAAATTCGTGATCGATGGGCCCCCGTCACATCTGCCCCTCAAATCTGCCAATTATAAAGGGCATGTCCTTAAAATTCGTCTGTTCGGGCAGGGACGTCGTTCGCAGTTTCCCTCGTGCCACGAAACGACTGAAATGAAAAGGGGAGAGAGAGAAAAGAGAGAAGAGGAGAAGAGAAGGGGGAAAGAGGGAAGGGGGAGGGGGAAAAAGGGGAGAGAGGAGAGGGGGGGGGAGGGAAAAAAGGAGAGAGAGGGGGGGGGAAAGGGGGGAAAAAAAGGGGGGGGAGGAGAGAGAGAGAAGAGAGAGGAGAGAGGAGAGGAGGGGAGGAAGGGGAAGAAGAGAGAGAGAGGAGAGGAAAATTTAAAAAAAAAAAAACCAATAGTTGTGTGGACCCTTTTTAACTGATTTTCCTCGAAAACGGAAAAAAGAAACCCAAATCACGGGCCCGGTCATTTTTGTTTCGCAAGGAAGTCGTCTTCATCCGCGTCCTGTGAAGTTTGCTTGTCCTCAAGGAGATGCGCGCAAACCACAATACCGATTCTAATGACCATGGTGGAAAGGTTGGAAAAGTACCAAAAGCCAAACCCTTAAGATCTGTGCGAATCCCCTTTAAAAGGGAAAAACCAAAAACCCTTCGAGGTTGACAGGGGTTGCGCTCTCCCAAATCTCGCGGGATTCATACCCAATTTTCCCTCCCCCTTTTAAAATCTGCACACTTTTCTTTAAAATGCCCCTATTTTTTCATATCTGTTTAAACTTAAACTTTAAAATCAAATATTGATATCTCGCCAGCCGGGCCCATTCGCTAAAACTGTGAACGTTCTCGCGTTATGGAGACTTGATGTACGTTTTCCCGAGCGTTAAAAGACCTCAGTTCCCGTATGAAAGCAAAACACAAAGAGTTATGACCCCCTTCCCTTTCTTTTGAATGGGAAACCCGCAGCCATCATAATAATGCATATTTATCTTTATGGCGAGATTCGAGACTGAAAGGTTGGATTAGTAGTCAATTTTTTTCGGGAAAAGAGGAATATCTATGTAAAAAAAAAAAAAAGATTCTATTCTGTTTTAAATGCTAATTTGAAGAAAACAGTAACAGCGAGCTAAAAAGGGAAATTTTTCCCTTTTTTTTTTGCGCCGTGAAAACACGAAAACAGGGTCAAAGGGGGAAAAAAATAAGACGATCACTTTTCCCCCCCCCCTTTTGTACCCAAAGGCACAAAATGATGGGAAAAAAAACAAGTTGAATGACCCCCCCCCCCTTTCCAACGGATGTCGACACATTCTTAAAAATGTTTTTTTTTGACGTTGTTTAGATATTAGAAAAAAGAAACAAAGAAATCTTTTCGAATCTTTTATGCTGTGAGCAGTGAATCGTTCTCTCTTTTTCGCGACAAAACGTGACTCCGGGCGTTTATTTTCCAAAAAATTTAAATGGACTTTTGACGAAATAGACATTGTTGATTTAAAAAAAAATAAAAATATATTATAATACAAGCCTTTCCCCCCCCCCCCCCCCCCCCCTCGCCCCCCCCTTCATCCTTCCACACCAAAACCCCCCCTTCGCTTTTCCCTTTCGACCCCCTTCTATTTCCGACACCCATTACTTCCCCCCTAAAGTCTTTTCCGGCCTCCACCCCCTTGATTCCCCTCCCACACTGAAAACCACACACACACACAAAAATACCCCACAACGCCCCAGGAAACACACACACCCCACGACACACACACACACCACCCCAAAACACGAAACGCACACGCACACACCACAACCAGGGAAACCCCAACTACAACACACACACACACACACAAAAGACGCGCGCGCGCGCACACACAAAACACACACACACACTTTTATTTTACCTATCCACCCATCTATCTATTTTGTGTCCTTTTAACCCATCTCCCCTCTCTCAAAATATTTTATAAAAATTTTAAAATAATATATAAATTTATATACACCCCCATATATATATAGAGGAGAGGAGAAGAGGGGGGGAGAGAGGGGAGAGGGGAGAAAAGAGGAAGGGAAAAAGGGGAAAAGGGGAGAGAGGGGAAAGAGACGGAGGAGGCCCCTTTCCCTCTTTTTGTGGGGTTTTTTTTTTGTGCCCCCCTCAGGTTTAGGCCATAGCAATTTTTTTAAAAAAAAAAAAACCCCAAACCCTTTTCCTTCAGTACAGTCCCCTTGCCCAAAGTATTATACCCCCCTTCTCCTTCATTTGGGGCCCTTTTCAATGGGGGTTTTTTCCCCAAACCTTTTCCCCCCCAGCCCAAATCCCCCCTTTTTTCAATGCTTTTTTCTAAACCCCTTTTTCCTTCATTTTCGTGCCTTTGAAAACTATTATTTTCCAACCTTCTCCCTTTGTAAAGTCCCTTTTTAAAAGGGGGTTACTCCCAAACCCTTTTTTCCCTTTAGCCAGTGCCATTGAAAGGGGGGGTTTAAAAACCCCCAAAACCCTTTAAAATTTAGCCCCGTCCCCTTAAAAAGGCTTATTTCCCCAAACCCCTTTTCCCCCCTTTTGAAAAGGGGGCCCTTTTAAAAGCATTAAAACCAAACCCTTTTCCTTCAGCCCCTTTCCTTTTTCCCCCGGGGTTAATCCCCCAACCCTTTCCCCCTTAAAAAACAGTCCCAAAATTTCAAGGGGTTTTCAAAAAAACCCCTTTTCCCCCTTCCCCCTACAGTCCATTGCAAGGGAAAATTTCTTCCCCAACCTTTTTCCTTTATTTTCAGTCCCCTTGCAAAGGCTTTTTACCAAAACCCTTTTCCCCCTTTAGAAAAAGTGCCATTGCAAGGGCCCCTCCCTCCCAAACCCCTTTTCCCCCTTTAGAAAAGTCCCCCTTTAAGGGGTCCTCCCCAAACCCCTTTTCCTTAGGGACGGGGTTGCAAGGGGCGTCACTCCCCAAATTTTCCCTTTTTGCACAGGGGCCCTTTCCCCGGGGCCCTCACTCCCAAAAACCCCCCCCTTCGCACAGGGCCTTTTAAAAGGGGGTACTCCCAAATTTTTTCCCCCTTCCCCGACAGTCCCCTTCCCCAAAAAGGCCCCTCACTCCCCAAACCCTTTCCCCCTTTAGCCCTTTTTCCCTTCCCCAAAGGGGGTCATTCCCAAACCCCTTTTTCCCTTTGCACAGTGCCATTGAAAGGGGGGGCCTACCCCAACCCCTTTCCTTCAGCACGTGCCCTTTTTAAAAGGGGGTCATCCCCAAATTCCCCTTTCCCCCCCATTTTCCTTTTCAAGGGCGGGATCCCCAAATTTTTCCTTCACCAGGGCCATTGAAAGGGGCCTTTTATCCCAAAATTTTTTCCCCCTTTGCCCCCGTCCCCTTGAAAAGGGGGGCCCTTCCCCAACCCCTTTTCCTTCAGACATTTTCCATTGGAAAAAGGGGGGTTTTCCCAAACCCTTTTTCCTTAAAACAGTGCCCTTGCAAGGGCCCTCACAAAACCCAAACCCTTCCCCCCTTTAGCACAGGCCCATTCCCCAAGGGGGGGCACTCCCAAACCTTTTTTCCTTCACCCCCGTCCCCCTTCCCCAAAGGGCGCACTCCCCAAAAATTTTTTCCTTTTAGACAAATGCCATTGGGAAGGGGGGGCACTTCCCCCTTCCCCCTTTAGTACGGGCCTTTCCCCAAAGTTTTAAATCCCAAACCCTTTTTCCCCCTTTAGGACATTTTCCTTTGGGGAAAAACTTTTTTCCCAAAACCCTTCCCCCCTTAGCACGGGGCCCTTTAAAGGGGGGTCACCCCCAAAACCCTTTCCTTAAACCATTTTCCATTGAAAAGGGGCCCACAAAACCAAAACCCCTTTTCCTTAAACGTGCCTTTCCCCCGGGGGGCATCCCCAAACCCTTTTCCTTCAGCACCGTCCCCTTTCAAAAGGGGGTCAATTTTCCCAAAATTCCCCTTTAAAACACTTCCCTTTTCAAGGGCATTTTCCAAAACCCTTCCCCTTTACCGTCCCCTTGCAAGGGCATTAAAAAAAACCTTTCCTTAGCACAGTCCCCTTGCAAGGGCTCATCCCCAAACCCTTTTTCAGAAAGTGCCAAATTTCAAGGGGGAAAACAAACCAACCTTTCCTTCAGCACAGGCCCTTGGAAAGGGGGATCAACCCCCAACCCCTCCTTCCCGGGTTGCCCTTTTAAAAGGCTTTTTCTACCCCAACCCTTTTTCCCCCTTCCCGAAAAAGTGCCATTGCAAGGGTTTCCCAAACCCTTTTTATTTTCCCGGCCCCCCCGTTTTACAAACCCCCACCCGGGTTTTTTTCCTGTCACCCAAAGCCCCAAAACCCCGCAACAAAGACAGCGGGGGTTTTCTTACAAACAAAACAAGAAAGCAATTTAAAAACAACCACACTACTTTTTGGGCCCCCCCCCCCCCACCCCCCCCACCCCCCCAAAAAAACAAAAACAAAAACCACAAAAAAAACAACCCCCAACACACAACACACACAAAACAAAGAGAAAAAAACCCCTTTAATTAAAAAGGGGGGTTTGGGGATAAACCCCCCTTTTTAGATGGGGTTTTTTTTTTTTGGATGTGACTTAATCACCCCAAAACCCCCCCCTATACCCCACCTTTCTTTTCCCCCTTTCCCCCCCCTACCACAGACCTGTATTAAAATTTTTTGAAGAGGAAAAAAGGGCAAAAGCTTTTTCCCCCCAAAGGGGAAAAAAAACCCCCGGGTAAAAAGAGAAACAGTTTTTAATCTACATTTTTTCCATGAGGGGATTTTTGCCCCCCTTCAAACCCTTTAGGGGTTTTTTTTTTTTTTGGGGGCCGTGGCGAAAACCCGGGGGAAAAGGCCCCTTAAAAAATGATTTAATTTGGTTTTTTTTCCCCGGTTTTGGGGGGTTTTTTTCCCGGGGGAAACCCCCCCCTGGAAAAAAATTTAAAAAAAAACCCAAAAAAGAAAAAAAACCGGGGGGTTTTTAAAAAAAAAGCAAAAAAAAAAAAGGGGGGGAGACACCCGAATCACAAAAACCCACAAAAAAAAAAAAAAAAAAACCTTTATGTATCTTTGATGTTCTAATGGGAATATGTCTGTTTTTTAAACATGAAAAAATATCATCGCTGAGATGTTACTGAAGAAGCGTTTGAGGTTTCTTTTTTGCTGACGCAAAAAGTTGTCATTTCCCAAGGTAGGTGCCCGGGAAATGTTACGTAAATGGAAGGGAAAACCGCTGCTGTCATTTATTCAAAGTGTTTCTATGAATGTTGACAGTACATATATAACATGAAGAAGAATGTTTTTAGGAACAGACGAAGGTATCTTGCAGATTGCTGTAATTTTTCCCCCATGTGACACAAAGGCTTGGAAATGTCCTGAACATGGCGTAGACTAGAACTCGCTGAAAATGTGTAAAGAATGTGTATTACACAGTTGATGATTTTGCTTGTTTTATACAGTAATTTAATGCACGAACACCGTCAGATTACGACGTTGTTCGTGCATTAGAATCACTGTATAAAAAGTTTTGTTCCCCCCAATACGAGGATGTCCCACGGTAGAAAAGTAAATTTATTGTTCGATCCATCCACAAGAAAAACACGATATCTTTGGGATAACAAAAAGACAGACCTATGTAAGCGTGTAAATGGGGTACTTGTGAATGGCAAATTTGGGACTCCCTCGAGGCTGTGTTCTGAAATGAATAAGCTATCTCAAAATTAAATCTCTGTCTGTTGCCTTTTCTGTTTGTTCTATGTGTCTCTTTTTCCCTTTGTCTCTGTCTGTTTTTTTTGTTGTCTATCTGTCTCTCTGTCCGACACAGAGATTTTCTTTTTTTTTTTGTCGCTCTCTCTCTCTCTCTTCTCTTCTCTTATCATCTAGTACTGTTGCCAAAATCTTAATCTCTTCTCTCTTCTCTCCCCCTCTCTCTCTTGTTTCTCCCCACCACTCCCATCTGTCCCTATTCTTTCTCTCTCGACCACCATCCTCCCCCTCTTTCTGTCTCCCTCCCTCCCTCCCTCCCTCCCTCCACTCTCTCTCTCTCTCTCTCTCTCTCTCTCTCTCTCTCTCCTCTTCCCAATCAAATTGTTGAGTTAAGAAAAGAAGAGAAGATGGAATTCACAATGGGATTTTACCGGATCAAATAACTTGCTTTAACCTCCTGCACCATTTTGTTTGCTAATCTCTCTCTCTCTCCCCTCTCTCTCTCTCTCTCTCTTTCTCTCTTTTCTCTCTTTCTCCATCCCCTTTTAATGATGTGATACTGTAATGCATTTAAAATTCCTGGCTGAGGCCAATCAAAATCAAAATAGAAAATGGAATGCGGGGGGTTTTTCCCCACCTGTAATTTGCCATACTCTTTGGCCTGCTAATACAGATATTGTGCTTTTCTCTCTTGTCTGTCTGTCTGCTGTTTATCTGTATGCCTGTCGGCGTCTCTCTCTCTCTCTCTCTCTCTCTCTCTCTCTCTTGTGCGGTATGTGTGTGTGAGCGCGTGCGCGCGCGCGCCCGCACGTGTGTGTGTGTGTGTGTGTGTGTGTGTGTGTGTTTTTGTGCGCGTGCATGTACGTGTGTGGGTGTGGTGTGTGTGTGCGTGCGCGCGCGCGCGCCCGCGCATATGTATGTGTGTGTATCTCTCTCCTCCCCCCCGCCTCCCCTCTCTCTCTCTCTGCGTCTGCATTCCTCTGTGTCGATCTGTTTGACTGTCAATCTGTCTTCCTCTCTGTCTCTCTCTGTCTCTCTCTGTCTCTGTCTCTGTCTCTCTCTCTCTCTCTCTCTTTCCCTCCTTCTCTCTCATTTCTCAATGCCTGATGCCACGTGGTACGCCTACAATTTTTGTTATAGCATTGTTATAAACAGAAAGAGTAAATACTTAGGCACGTGTAAATTTAGTCCAGCTCAGTCAAAATTTCCGAAGCAAAATGAGCAGACATGATATCAAGATGGTGATGACACAGCGGTGCAGCTTTGCAATGATTTTCCAAACGCTTCACTTGTAGAGGTCAGCATCTGTACCTTATAGCAGACCCCGTGTATTGGTGGGGAGACGACTCACAAGATGATCACCGCTTCATTATTTAGAATACAGACCGGAGATTTTGACAGAGTACATATGGAATGTGACTGAACCTAGCTGAGGCGTTAATCTCAAACTGCAGCTTGAGGAACACTTCTGAAGAGCGATTCTTCCTTGACGCAGGGACTCTGTGAAACCGAAAGAAAATGCAGAGGAAGACAGAATTGACATCTGTATTTCGCAGCAAAAACGAAAGGAAATTATCTTACAGAGGCTGATCCACAAGGGAAAAGTTCTGCAAATCAACTAACTAGACAGCAAAAAAAAAGAAGTCAAATTTCTCGTCTTTAGACAGTCGCCATTCCTGTGTACAGAAGGGTATGGATGTGTGGAATGGTTGTTCTTCTTGTATAGCTTAGTCTCCTCCCGAAATAGACAATTTGCATGGGACTGTCAGAAGACAGAAAGTCAGGCAGCCT
>JAMYXO010002100.1:22500-25515 GCA_033310375.1 Conus canariensis
GAGAGACAGAGAGCGTGTTTTGTGTGTGTGTGTGTGTGTGTGTGTGTATGTGTGTGTGTGTGTACTTTCGTGCGTGCGTGCGTGCGTTGCGTGTGCGTGCGTGCGTGCGTGCATGTGTGTGAATGAGCGAGAGAGACAGAGAGAGAGAGACAGACAGACAGACAGACAGACAGAGAGAGTGAGATAGACAGAGAGACAGAGAAAGAGAGACAAAGAGAGAGACTGAGATTGAGATTTTTGCCCCTGCCAAGAAATACACATGATCTCCAGCATGAACCGATGTGTCACCGCAGGGACTCCACTTGGCTTATTGCCATAACTCACGACGGCACCAGTTATGTATGGCCGTCCGCTGCAGGCCTCCGGACACACGACAGTCCAGCGGACGGCGAGCAAGCTGGAGATAAGAAAATCGAATTCCGTGTTGCACGTACAGAACTTTACCCTCCCTGTGCAGTGTCGATCGACTCGAACTAAGAGGAAAGTGTACTATATGATTAAATGCTTGAGAGAGAGAGAAAAAAAAAGAACCCGAGTCCCAGAGAGAGAGAGAGAGAGAGAGAGAGAGGAGAGAGAGAGAGAGAGAGAGAGAGAGAGAGAGAGAGAGAGTATTCGTTCACTGGCCTTGGACCTCAGGTAAAATGTATGTGAAGATCATGCTATGTACATCAATCATGAACAAAAACAGGCCTGCATAATTGGAAAAATTAAACGTTTTTTTTTTCCTTTTCAAACGAATATGCCAATTCCCTGAAATACAACATGTGTACAAGTACAGCGACAAATTCTGGGTATCTTCCAACGTAACGGAGGATACAAAGAAACCCCACTTGAAAATGATTGTCTATTATGACATCAAAACCTTACAGAAGGCCTCTATTTTTCGCCATAGCTTCACAGCATAAAAGAGAGAAATATCTTTTTTTTATCTGTTTGTAGGCAAACTGGGCAAATCCAGATGTCATTATTACAGGTTTCGTGACTGAAATTTTTCGGAAAAAAACAACAGAGACTGAACTTCCCTGTGATAATGCTGAGCCCTGTAACTCAACTCCTTCACCCCCTTTTCTTGCTCAACCATCCTTCCCCCTGCATTTCCCACTCCAACCTCCATCTCCTGGCTGCCATCACCCCACCCCACCCCCTACTTTTTTTTTTTTTTTTTTTTTGCAGAGCAGTAGAAAGAAACTCGTGGAGAGCGTGGCAGCAGAGAGTCCTCAGAAGAGAAGCCCCTTCAAGCAAGTGTTTCGGCCCTTATCTCCTGACACTCTAGGGGGGTTGGGCCACACCCGGTTCATGACTCCGGATGTCCTCTGCTGCCCCTTTTTTTCCCATCTTGGGACGAGCCATGGCTGGGATTCGAACCCATGACCCTCTGGACATGCTCATTTTCCACTTAATGACTCGCGCTTTAACCACTGAGCCACAGGGACACCTGATATTTGTAGGGAAATTAAGCCTTATGAAGTTCACTTTTGTTCCTCCTTGACCAGATCCAGCTTGAACACCTCTCTGCCGTTTTTTGCCATTGCTTTCAGGGCTCTGGTTTTTTCCTTCCCTGCAACTGAGAGCTGTTTCATGAGGCTGTATGCAGACGTTCCTACAAACCCCGAATGAATGAAGGGATCTCTGAATCACCATCGCCTCAGGCCATAAGAACTTTGGCAAATGCCGGGACAAATACTGACAGATTCGGGCACGAAATGGTCCATTGGTGATGTTTCATAAAGAAGCCGTTACATTGATCCAGCAGACGAAGATGGACAGAAAATGCGTGGAGGGTTCATCATGTGATCATCCAGCAGTTAGACAATTAACAGACTAATCAACGCATCTTTTCATCCCCTTTCCAGGCCCTTCACTCACGCTTGGAGCAACTCCGTTAACCAAATGTACACACAAAAAAAAGAACCGAACAAATAGAGAACTCGGCTGAGAGAGAGAGAGAGAGAGAGAGAGAGAGAGAGAGAGAGAGAGAGGAGAGAGAGAGAGAGAAAGAGTGAGAGGGGAGCGGGGAGAGACAGAGAGAGAGAGAGAGCGAGAGAGTGAGAGAGAGAGAGAGAGCGAGAGAGACTGAGAGAGAGAGAGAGAGACAGAGAGCGAGAGCGAGAGAGAGAGAGAGAGAGAGAGAGAGAGAGAGAGAGGGAGAGAGAGAAAGAGAGAGAGAGAAGGTAAAGTTGGAAATGGTACACGTTTGCAAAAAATCGACAGCAGTAGCAAGAGCAGCGAGCAATACTGTAAAACAGCCGCAGCAGTGGCCAAAAACCAAACCACACCAAAAGCGATTCCTGTTCTCAGGCAGCAAGCATGCAGCGGGACAAATGGTAATGGACCAGAGCATCTCTTTCTCTCGTGTATCAGACACAGAGTCGTTACATCCAATATCACTCGTCTCTCTGTCATTGCTGATTGTCTCTGAGCTAAACGCGGAGCCCAGCAGAAGTTTTATAAAGAAGCCCAATCGCGCTCCATCTATTTAGAATTATTCCACCATACACTGGACTGGGCGCAAAATTGCTAATTATTCCACACCTCTTTGTTTCTTTTTTCCTTTTTTTTTCTTTTTGGCATTCCCCCTTGGCAGAGAATCATGAAATTTGCAACCATGGCTGCAAAAATCCACCCCGGGGGCAACGGAAGCTGCGTGTGTTGGCATCATCATTCTATGGCGGCGTCGTGCGGGGAGTACCGAAAAAGGGAAACCCGCTAGAAACAGTGTTTAAACAGTGTTTTAGAGCGTTTCCCGTGGCTCGGCCCCCCTTTTTCTTTCTTTTTTTTTTTCTTTTTTTTACCCAAAAGGGGTTCCAAGCTGTTCGACAGTTCTCTCTTTTTTCCCAAGAGGTCTTGATCGGTGGCAGAAAAATTTTGTGCATGAATTCGCATCATCCGCTAATGAACGACGCGATCCCCCCCCCCCCCTTTTTTTTTTTTTTTTCTTTGCTGTGCCCCTCATCAGTGGCATTGACTCACGCCGCTCATTCTGAGTATCCCCCCACAGCCAGGCCCGTCCCCCCC
>JAMYXO010002101.1:10000-15000 GCA_033310375.1 Conus canariensis
AACGTATCTAACCCGTCTCGCACATTCTCGCTTGATTTTTTCACACCGTACGGGCTTCAATAGGGACGTGTCAACGTAAGTTATACTCGGCCTTACCTGTATGTGCTTCACAACAGCACAACTCAGGTTTCGGGGAAAAGAGACATTTCGTTTGCCTGTTTAAACACGTTTCCGTAGCCTCGTGTGCATGTTTTATGTCAGCGAGTTGTAAACAGTTTGTGTACACCACTTCCAAAGACGCCACCTATCCACAGGTGAAAGCCCGGCGACCGGGCAGCACGTGTCGCCAGTCAGCCTACTCGTCACTGAGAACGAGGTTTGAGATTGTGGCGCCACTTCAAGCATATTCCAGCTGTAAACAGCTACTTTCTGGCCATAAAGCAAGAAATGTAAATCACACCAGCCGCCGTGGCGAAGTGGTTAGCGTCGCGGACTCCCGGCTGGGAGGTCGTGGGTTCGAATCCCATCAGAGTCATGTGGGTTTTTCTGCCCCGACCAGCTCCAATCCAGAGTTGAGTTTGCTGCGGACTCAGTTGGGAAGACTGGAACCACACAGTCGAGTTTCATCCACTTAGTGGATGCGTTTCTGAGAGTGTTGCTCAAATTTCCTGACCAACACTGCAGGTGCCTGTATCTCTCGGGCCTGGTTGACGCCGGGATATATTATGAAAGGAAGCGTAGAGTACAGCCCTGTCATGTAGTCTCAAACCGAAATGGAAATCCGTAGCATCATCTTAATCATCCTCATTCTCATCGATCAGCATAAAAAAAATGTCTCAAATTCTGTGGCCCTTCATGCCCTGCTCTCATGGTGACCTCAATTTCGATGTCCTCTCCACGTCTGTGGTCTTGGTTTGGTTCCGTCGGGGTCACCCGTATCGGAGAGTCCATGGGGGCTGTCGTTGGACGAACGTGGTGGCGCCCTCCGGAGGGAGAGCTCACTCACGCCGGCTCCGCGACTAAGCAATTATTGTCGTCAGTAGGGGGCTTAGTAGGTGGTGTCCTGCGTATGTTAGATCAGAACAGGCGCCGCTGAACACCACCGAAGTGACTCGGCAGCAGTGCAGCGTCTCCTCCGGTGGGTTGCCTCTTGACGACTTGACATTGACTGCTCCCTGTGGATTGCCGGTGCCGGGGCTGCGGTGGGACCGACCGGGCTGTGGCTGTGGATGGGGTGTCAGAATGAGCGGCGTGGGTGCACTGCCTCTGAGGTGGCGCAGAGTTTGGGACAGGAAAAAAAAAAAGTAAATCACAGATGCCTTTTTTTTTAGAAGTGTTTTTGATCAATTGATGCTACAAACTTGTTTTAAAAAAGTATGCATCACTTTTGTTTGAGAAATTGTGCCAAGCGCTCACACAGATTTCTAGGTAGGCCAAAGCCAACTTTTCCACGCCGTGCGGCGGGGAGTGGAGGACAGAGTGTAAACAATCAATTCATGTAGAATCCCATGTTTTCTGGCACATATGCGGCACACGACTGAAAAAAGGCGGTCGCGGTTTTACCATTTTTTCGGCAATTATTACCGTTTATCAAAAGGTGAAACGTTAATGGACACACAAGGTGTAAAGTAATGCCGATTTAATGTAAAATATGAAACCGACAAAGGAATGTTCAACAAATATATCATCCTTGGATGCAAAAAACAATACTCCCTACATTGCTGTCAGTATAATAACGGCAATGTATCAGAAAAGAATGTATGTGTAAGCACAGGTGACAGAGAACACAACCATCACTCCATCCGCTTTAGAGATGTATGGTTTTCAAAATCTGAAGAAAAAAAAGAGTTTGAAAATATGCAGTTGGTGGTTGTAAACTGTAATCTTCAAACACTGTGTGTGTGTGTGTGTGTGTGTGTGTGTGTGTGTGTGTGTGGTGTGTGTGTGTGTGTGTGTGTTTATTGTTATTTATTAATTAATTCATTTATTTTTTCATCCATTTAACTATATTTGATTTTATATATTTACGCATTTATTTAAGTTTATTATTTAATTATTTATCTATTATTTGCTTACCAGTTGACTTAAGCTTAGGTAAACTTATTAAGTTATACAGCTTTCAGTAGATTTTTAACACATAGGATGAATCGTTTCTAGTCTGCAGATTTTTTTTTCAGCAGGTGACGTAAACCTCAAGCGGGCGATCGATAAATGTTCAGAACTACACCCATTTGCACATATAATCAGCACCAACACAAAATGATTTTGAACTTTCATATGGTTTAATTTTTCTTAAATCATGGGCCTGTGGCATGCAGAAGCATTTCTTTTCATTCCCCCCCCCCCCCCCCCCCCCCCCCCCCCCCCCCCACCCTCTTTTCCTGTCCAGTCCGCAATATCAGCTGGTTTCCTGCCACGGCACTCCGGAGAAGCCCCCCCCCTCTCTCTCTCTCTCTCTCTCTCTCTCTCTCTCTCTCTCTCTCATTGGGTAAAATGGATGGATTTATTTTATTAAAATAAAGTAGCTATGTTGCTATCGGTTGAAACTGGTTCACAGCAATGGAAGTTGGGATATTGCCTTTCAAGCCATATACAGTGTTGTTGAAGTCATCAAAGTACGCTGAAAAATAAGTCAGCTAGATCTCTCTCTCTCTCTCTCTCTCTCTCTCTCTCTCTCTCTCTCTCTCTCTCTCTCTCTTTCTCTTTCGTGTGTGTGTGTGTGTGTGTGTGTGTGTGTGTGTGTGTGGTATGTGTGTGTATGTGTGTGGGTGTGGGTGTGGGTGTGTGTGTGTGTGTGTGTGTGTGTGTGTGTGTGTGTGTGTGTGTGTGAGAGTGTGTGTGGGGTGGTGGTAGTGGTGGTGATGTCCTTCACGTAGAGTATTCTGGTCACTAATATGGAGTGTCACTATTTGTCACAGTATCTACACTGTTTTGGAAGAAAAAAAAAGAGAGGGTGGTGGTGGTGGTTGCAAAGTATGAAGAAATAAATAAATGTCGGCGTCTTAGCGGTCTTGCATAGGTGTCTGAAATCTACACATGCAGGCCGACACACGTGTTTGATACAGGCAGGTGCTTTCTATGTTACCTCCCTTGGATCGGGGGGACTGGGGGGGGGGGGGGGGGACGTGAGTCGATGGCACGTGTAATCTAAAACAAAACTGACTCCACGTAGCTTATCCGTACGTATCTCAATACGGGTACGTATTGGGCGATGGTGACGTCTATTCTAAAAGTCCCCAATACAGGGTATGACGTGTGGGGATACGTGAAACGCAGGGTATGCCGTAAGTGCAGGGTCGCGGACGGAGCGCACAACACGGTTTGGGGCATAAAGGACAGGAACACAGCGTATGGCATGGAGGAAGGTACGGCAGTTGCGGTTGCTGGGCGTAACATGGGTGGGGGATACAGGGAGCGCGGATTTCAGGACTGGATATGGGTGGAGGTACAGGGGGTGCAGATGCAGGGTGTAACATGGGTGGGGATACAGGGAGCGCGGATTTCAGGACTGGATATGGGTGGAGGTACAGGGGGTGCAGATGCAGGGTGTAACATGGGTGGGGATACAGGGAGCGCGGATTTCAGGACTGGATATGGGTGGAGGTACAGGGGGTGCAGATGCAGGGTGTAACATGGGTGGGGATACAGGGAGCGCGGATTTCAGGACTGGATATGGGTGGAGGTACAGGGGGTGCAGATGCAGGGTGTAACATGGCTGGGGATACAGGGAGCGCGGATTTCAGGACTGGACATGGGTGGAGGTACAGGGGGTGCAGATGCAGGGTGTAACATGGGTTGGGAGACGGGGAGCGCGGATTTCAGAGCTTGACATGGGTTGGGGTGGGGGATAGAATTCAGGGGATGACATGAGTGGCAATATGGGAGGTGCGGATTTCCGCGCCTGACCTGAGTAGGGGTACTAGAGAGGGATGGTGGGGGGGGGGGAGAGGGGTGGTGATGGGGGTGCAGATTTCAGGGAGTGACATAAGTCTGGGTACGGGAAGCGCGGATTTTAGAGCTTGATACAGATGGGGGTACGGTACAGTAGGAAAGGCGCGACATAGGTGGGTGTACAGGGTGCACAGATTTTAGGGCCTGACTACGGGTTAAGGTACAGGGTGCACAGATGGGTTAAGGTACAGAATGCACATATGGGTTAAGGTAAGGGGGCACGGATTTCAGGGCGTTACATGAGTGGGGGAAACAGGGAGTGCAGATTTCAGGGCATGGTACGGTGGGCATACAGGGGGCGTTGATGTAGGGTCTGAGCGGGTGGACATACTGGGTCAGATGTGGGCGGACACCGAGCGTGGACACGCGTAGGGGTATTGGGGCAGTAGGGGTAACGATGCAGGGCGTGACACGGGTGGGCGTATTGGGGCAGAGGGGTAACGATACAGAGGCGTGACACAGGTGGGCGTATTGGGGCAGAGGGGTAACGATGCAGGGCGCTGACACAGGTGGGCGTATTGGGGCAGAGGGGTAACGATGCAGGGCGTGACACAGGTAGGCGTATTGGGGCAGAAGGGTAACGATGCAGGGCGTGGACACGGGTGGGCGTATTGGGGCAGAGGGGTAACGATGCAGGGGTGACACAGGTGGGCGTATTGGGGCAGAGGGGTAACGATGCAGGGCGTGGCACGGGTGGGCGTATTGGGGCAGAGGGGTAACGATGCAGGGTGTGACACAGGTGGGCGTATTGGGGCAGGGAGGGGTGAACGGTTGGGGCGATGAGGGTGTGACACAGGTGGGCGGTAGTTGGGCTATGGCAGAAAGGTAACGATGCAGGGCGTGGCACAGGTGGGCGTATTGGGGCAGAGAGGTAACGATGCAGGGCGTGGCACAGGTGGGCGTATTGGGGCAGAGGGGTAACGATGCAGGGCGTGGCACAGGTGGGCGTATTGGGGCAGAGGGGTAACAATGCAGGGCGTCACACAAGTGGGCGTATTGGGGCAGAGGGGTAACGATGCAGGGTGTGACACAGGTGGGCGTATTGGGGCAGAGAGGTAACGATGCAGGGTGTGACACAGGTGGGCGTATTGGGGCAGAGGGGTAACAAT
>JAMYXO010002101.1:22500-25514 GCA_033310375.1 Conus canariensis
CGGAACCAAACCAAGACCACAGATGTGGAGAGGACATCGAAACTGAGGTCACCATGAGAGCAGGGCATGAAGGGCCACAGAATTTGAGACATTTTTTTAAAATGCTGATCGATGAGAATGAGGATGAATAAGATGATGCTACGGATTTCCATTTCGGTCTGAGACTACATGAAAGGGCTGTACTCTACGTTTCCTTTCATAATATATCCCGGCGTCAACCAGGCCCGAGAGATACAGGCACCTGCAGTGTTGGTCAGGAAATTTGAGCAACACTCTCAGAAACGCATCCATTAAGTGGATGAAACTCGACTGTGTGGTCCCAGTCTTCCCAACTGAGTCCGCAGCAAACTCAACTCTGGGTAGGAGCCGGTCGGGGCAGAAAAACCCACATGACTCTGATGGGATTCGAACCCACGACCTCCCAGCCGGGAGTCCGCGACGCTAACCACTTCGCCACGGCGGCAATTCGTTTTCTTTACAATGTGTCTTCTATGATGAGTGGTGGCAGCCGGGTGGCTACGTCTGTGGCTTTTAAGTATGATGACTGTATGTTCAAACCCTGGTCACTCTATACGATGAAGGGTTGAGTAATAGTGGGTGGGCTTTCTTTCCCCCTTTTCGGTAGAGAGATGTTCAGCGATACGTACCAATGAGATAGCAGTAGGGATAGAACTTCACAGATGTCAGGGTATCTCTGATTGTTTCCCTCTTCCACCACCCTTCCACATCCCCGTATCTCCCCCACCCATGCGTCCTTACCCAATTGAAGAGCTCAATGCGGGGAAAAAAGATACAAGAGGAAACAAAATAAAACCCCTTTGTCACGGTAACACGTCATCAACATACACTAGAAACGCCAGTCCGTTACACGATTTGAACCACGAACCTGAAATTTGTTTTCTTTTTTTTCGGTCAGTACGTTATACATTATAATAAATTTATGATGGTGTGCTCAGTATTCTGAAGGCGGCTTTCAGATGACATTAACAGGCAGTGGCGGCAGCCTCATATCTTGCATTATGCCAGCTATGCAGTCGGGCCTGTGTGCTTATGGTTCCTGATTAAATGTCCACTTTTTAAGGATATGAACTGTGGCAGTTTCACATCATGAAGATTAATTCAACTCCTCATTTGCTTTCAGAGTTATCGTAAACCATCCAGAACAGCCTATAGTTTGTTCAGTCCTGTTTCAACGTTCACACCCACCTAAGGAAGATGGGAGGGGGGGGGGGATCATCCCAGGAGATGAGGTGGTGAAGACCTGACATTACACCACACCACCTAAACGACAACAATCTGAGATGGACAGCGTATAATTATGTACTTTCGAACGTTGGGCGCTATGGCATTCAACCTCAGAGGGCTTACAGGACGTCCAGCCTTTGAACAGTCCAGGCATCCATGTAGACAACAAAATGCAGAGTTACTTTCATTCACTGTGACTAGTGTGTGCATTGCATTGTTCTGTTTTCAGTTTAGTACCCGCAGGTCAGGAGTCTGGATTCAAAATCTTGTGACTACAGGATTGATATTTTTTGACACTGAGAGAGAGAGGTGAGGTAATATTGCTTATAGCCCAGCCGACCGCAAAGGGCCATATCACGGCTGTCACCACGTTAAAGTCAACTCACAAGTCATCGAAAAAAAAAGAGAAAAAAAAACATCAATCACGCATCTCTTTAAAATACACCTAAAAACGCACCACAAACTTCTTTATAAATTTTTCTTCAGTAAAATCTGAGATCAGATGAAAAATGTTCATCTCTTTCAGAAACTCAAAAATCACGTCAGGTGGGACATCTCAGAGCAAAGTTTTCATGGAGTCTGCCGTAGTGTTTATGTCTCACATCGTGCAAGTCCCATTATTCTGAAAGAATATGTTTCACTGTGAGTGGTACACGACATGTAATGCACCACGGAACTTCTTCACCTTTTAAAAGATAAGAATGGGTGTAAAACGAGTGGCCTGTATGCAAACGGCACAAGACTTTCGTCTTTACGGCCGCCTCTGGAACATGGTAAAAACTCTTTCAGGTTTGGACGGATTTTAAATGGTTTGTTATCCGTCTGAGAGTTCCATTCCTCTTGCCACAGGTCTGTGACATAAGCCTGTGTTTTGGGTTTCAGATCAGTGTGAAGAATAGACAACCTGCTCAACGTTTCCTTTGTAGTACTCTTGGAGAGAGAGAGAGAGAGAGAGAGAGAGAGAGAGAGAGAGAGAGAGAGAGAGAGAGAGAGAGAGAGAGAATTCTAAATGGATCCCTCAGACTGGAATGCGCCCTATCTGAAATCATTATCACCACCACCACCATTGTCATTATTATCGTACTATTATTATTATTATCATTATTATTATTATTACATTTGTACATGCATTCACTACTATGATCATCATTACCAGTAATACGTTAATTATTTTTGTAATCATTATGGCAACGTAGAAAATGAAATTCCCAAGACTAGTAATTTCTGTGAAAATTGGACCAATTGTGAGTGATACCTCCACCTGAAATCCATTAGCGGGAAATCAGGGCACTGCTTAAGGGATACTGGCTAACCCATTTACTTCTCCATTTCAATCACATTTGGAAAATCTGAGTCATGGTAACTACTCCTTCCAGACGTTTGATTTGCTAATGGTGACACTGAGACTTCCTAAACTGCCCCGCCAGAGTCTGAGACAATGAAATGTGAGACCTCCAAAGAGCCCGTAGCACACTGGATTCCAGTCTTAAACGGACAGAAATGGTGTCCGTATAGACAAGTTGAATTGGTTTATTTTTCGCGTACTCAGCTTTCACACTCGCTGCTGGTATTTGTTCACTAAGGCTCTGCCACATATAACCACATCCACGTTTGTCTTAGCGAAGTACGGCCTGGCACCGACAGTCCTCAAGAGAGCAGTCAATATCAAGATGGCACGAGGCAACCTACTAGAGCAGACACTGCACTGACTTTACCTCATTCAGACGGCAAGTGGTGCTTGTTCAAACCCGACATATGCAGAACACCAC
>JAMYXO010002102.1:0-25505 GCA_033310375.1 Conus canariensis
GGGGTACATTACACTGTAAAAGAACAAAAGGGACATTGTGAAAGTGTCCTTACATGACAGGTATTCTCTCACGACAGGGGTACATTACACTGTAAAAGAACAAAAGGGACATTGTGAAAGTGTCCTTACATGACAGGTATTCTCTCACGACAGGGGTACATTACACTGTAAAAGAACAAAAGGGACATTGTGAAAGTGTCATTACATGAAAGGTGTCCTCTCATGACAAGCCCGTCTTCACATCACAGGTTTTACTGTAGTCATATTATAAGCTCAGATAAATAATGTGGAAAAGAGGAGTTGCCTTATCCAATCAAAGATGTTCATAACGAAGTTGGATCTAACGAAAAACTAACATGTTGAAACATTGAGGTTTGCACCAATCCTTCTTTACATGACTAAACATATGGCTTATATGCTGAACGACGTTAGTTTTGAATGTGACAAGAAATTCGTTATAAGAAGTGTTGACTGTTCTCTAAAAAGTATTGTACTCACAGTCCATGAATGTTTTAATCATTTCGGGGCTTTTAAAGCTAGAATGCACTACACAACAGTACTGAATAAATGCATTCACATATTTTTCTTATTGAAGCTCTGGAGTATACTAACCAGAGAACAGAATGGCTGAAGACACATACAGGTTGCCAGCAGGAATGTCTTTGATGAAGGGCTGGCTCATCCACACTCTGTCCTTCCCACAGTGCGGGCATTCCTGCTTCACACTGAGGAAAGTGCCTCTAACGTGTCTGATCGTACCACTTGCTGGCTGAGCGCAGTACTGGCAGTGCTGAAACAGCTCAAGGAGGCATTCTTCGAAAATGATAAATTTTCGACTGTCTTTGTTTTCCCCACAATCTAGTTCAGCGTCACTGAAAATAGAAAGTGATGAAATCTTAAAATATATGACAACTCCATGTTAATATGATGTGGGTGTGGGTGGCAGGGAGGGTAAGTAGGTAGGGGAGGGGAAGAGGTGTGGTGTGTGTGTGGTGTGGTGTGTGTGTGTGTGTGTGTGTGTGTGTGTGTGTAATTGAACCTGAAAACTATTTTCCTACTAGTTTCACCCAACATGAAAAAATTCTGAAGTCAATGGTCAAAGCACAAACACTTTTACATTTGATGCAATGGAATAGTTTCTCTTAAAAGTAGAGTACACTATGAAATCAAAATAATAAAAAAGAAAAAAAAATGCTGCTAAGAGCAGTATAAATTGTAAATTCACTATAACTCTCTCAAGAGAGGCTTCTATTGCATCTTTCATATCCATACTATTGTCAGCTTTAAGCGGGCTTAGCCACCCCCCCCCTCCTCCCTCCCCGTTTAGGGCATCGCTACCTTTTTGTAGGCTTGCTAAGCCACTGCAATAATGTCAGGAATACAATGAAATAATAAACAAATACCACCCCCACCCCTTCTCCCATTAAACACACATGAACAGTGAAGTGCTGATGATTGAAAAGTGAAATGACAAACTGCCCTGACATAAGAGAGATGGCAGTGCCCTGGCTTTTGCAGAAATCAACAAATCAGACTAAGCTTGCCAATATTAATGTAATCAGACATTTCTCATGACTGACAGGCAGAAATAGGATGTTTTCAATTCAGCTGGGCGATGATCTATGACTAGGGTCTGGGAAATCACTGCACCAGATATAGCAGAATATTAGTCACTTTCTTTTAAGTTTTTCATACCTTTTGTTCAAAAGCTAAGAATGCATGATTGAGGGAAAACCATGCTCTAAAGGAAAATAACACATCACTTCACAACATGAACTTAAAACATCAAAAGACATTCTATTGCATGTCCCTATTTACAACACACAGACTGTAAATACAATATAATTACTGTGTTCATAAAGCAGCTGTTGGTCTGTACACCTGCATCTCCAGTTGAAAATGTGCTGTTCGACTGCACGTGATTATCAGCTGCAGCAGCAAGATCTTTTGTCGAATCAGGAGGAGGACTGGCAGTCAGCTCACAAACAACCTGTTGCAAAAATTCTGCCTTTAACCCTGTGCACATGCACGCAGGCTGACAGTAACATACACACTGGCATAGCCACAGACATGCATACCACACACAACCCTCCCCCAAAATGTGCTAGCTCTCAAACTGAAAAACGTGCCTTTGAAAATCTTGCTGTCCCCTCCCTCTCTACCCCCCTAACTAGAAAACCGTGCCTTGTGAGGTGGCAGAAAATGTTGTTGCCACCCCCCTCCCTTTCCTGTAAACTTTCGGTAGCTAAAGATGTACAACACAACACAACACAACACAAACACACACAAGAGTATGTCACTGAATGTGATTTCCGCTGAACATTGTTGCCCAAAAAATGTATTGTACCATGTACATTACATGTACATGATCTCCATCCTCTTAGTCTACTGCTAAAACATTGAGGTCTGGAGTACAGATGTAACAAGAAATAACAAGAATTTTATTTTTATTACTTTATGTTGTCTGTACTGTAGCAATGCATGCCATAGCCAACCCCGTGGGTGTCACAGAAAATAGACAGCGAAAACAGTTGTACTTTGATAGTAAGCGCAATGAAAAGATTGCTAGGTGTAGCCCAAAGTTAGACTAGTCCTAGTTTCCTGATTGAATGAACAGCAACAGGCCCAGCGGCCTATATATGCCGAGCAACTTTGTACTAAGCTATTCTATACTAATTACTATAGGCCTACTAAGTACTATACTATCACTTACCCTTTGGCGCTCCCTTTTTGCATTGGCCCCTCGCACCTGACTCACTCCTGGCAAAATGGAGCACACTGAAGAAAGCACAGATGTTGTGACAGTTGTACTGTGTGCCTGAGTGGAGGCCTGTGTCGTAATGGTGGTTGTGCTCTCGGTGCTGCTCATGCTGTTGGCTGTGGTCACACACACTGGCTTGTGGATGGTTGGCACTGAGCCAGGAATCAGAGCTGCATTTGTTCAGAGCTGCATTTGTTTTGATGCCCATGCTTCGTTTGATACTTAGGCTCAAAGGGTAACATTCCGATTTGAAATGCTTTTCACAAATGAAAGAATGCGAATTGGGCGTCCCAAACTTGGGTCCAAAATCTTTCCGATGTGTCTGGACGAACCTTACCCACTGTCTCTTGATCGACTCGTCGCTCGGGAAACCGTGCAAACTGAAGCCTCGACTGTGCGAACTGTTTATTCAGCTACACAACAGTACCACCCTGTTCGCCTTTTCTTCTTTGGAACGTTTTCTGAACTGAGAGAGGTGTACGAATGATCGTTATGTGCCATGGTAAGAACTAAAAGGCGGCTACAACTGGTTTGTTCGCACTTCTCAGCAGACTTATGTTCCTGCGGGTCTTGATCGCGTTCCTGTAACGACGTCACTTCCGGTTTTCAGCACTCGGGATAGTTTTTCAGGTGTATAAAAAGAGTTTTTATAAAATAAAAACATTTACGATTGTGTATGGCAGATTTTCTTCCCATGTGTTTAGTTGTTGATACAAACAGAATATTTTACAGCAATAAAACAATTTGTCTCTTGTAGTCCTTTAAGAAACTTCAAAGTATCGATTGCAAAGGATACAGGCTTGCTCTTGGTGTACCCTTTCACGCATCAACCCTCGGAACTTATAAAGAAATTGGAGAATTGCCTTTGGATGAATATCGAAATCTTGCATGTGCAAAGTACGTTCTTAGGACCTCAAGACCTGACAACTTTGTCTCGGAAGAAGTACAAATAAAATCATAAATAAATTTTCCTAAACGGCCAGACAGATATCTTCATTAAAGCCAATTGGCTCATATGTATCAGGCTTACTTAAAGAGTCGGAAATAAATCCACGTGTATTGATGCACAGCAAGTAGTTTCTCCTTACCCTAACTGGGAGATGAATAAACCACATTTTGATATCAATTACACTGATGTGAAGAAGAATGAGAATCCAAATGTTATGCAAAGTGAAATCCGATTTTACCTAGAGAATAAATACCCAAATCATTTAAAGGTATACACAGATGGCTCACTCTTAGATGATCACCGTGCTGGTTCAGGTTTTGTTATACCAGCTTAAAAAAAGAAAAGTCATACTTCATTGGTAAAAATCGATCAATATTTACCGCCGAACTCGTTGCTATACTTATGGCTCTTAATTACATAGTTGATCTTCCGTTGAACATTTTTCAAATTTTATTCTGCGTCGATTCTTAGTCCGTACTGTATGCTTTATGTTCATTTGATTACAAGAAAAAAATCCAAAATTATCATAGAAATCAATCAAATGATTAACATTTTAAGTTTAAAGGGACCAATATCGCCTTTTGTTGGGTTCCTTCACATACTGGATTATATTCAAACGATTGTGCTGATAGAGCCGCAAAAAAGGTGCAAGGCAAGACAGGGAATCTATAGAAATAAACATCCCTTTATCCGGTACAGAAGGGTATCATTTGCTGGAGCAAGCATCGTGGAACAAAGTTTCAAAATCCCTCCATAGGAAGGAGAAATTCTCCGGTCTCTTACTGAATTCGGTTGGTTTAACAAACAAAATAGCTGTGAATTATAGCAACAGTTTCAAATTTAGACACACTATTCCGCTGTCTTATAGGATAAAGCTTAATGCCTTCAAAACAAAGTTCAGCAAGAATGTTAAATGTCTGTGCGGTGAACAAATTTCAAACCAACACATTCTTCTGGAATGCCAGAGATTGAGACCTATTTTACCGGCTATTTCTGAAAGTTCTCTTGACAGTATCCTTGAGAATTTTAGTTTGTTGTTTGACTTTGCGAACTGTTTACTACGCAGTCCTATGGGACATTTGTTATAGTTTGTGTTATGATTCAAAATAGTTATTTAAAGTTGGCTTTCCCATACCTTTTTTTAATTATTTTTTTCCATTGTATTGTAAAGATTGTAAAGATGCTTTTTTTGTATATGATTGCAAGATAACCCACCCACCACCTCCTCCTCATGCTCCCCGTCTCCAAATCCTTTCCCTTCGTCTAATATCACTTAATGTGGAAAGACGTTAAATTGAAGACAACAACAACAACAACACAACAACAACAACACACACACACACACACACACACACACACACACACACACACACACACACACAACAAAGAGAGAGAGAGAGAGAGAGAGAGAGAGAGAGAGAGAGAGAGAGAGAGAACATTGAACACGGTTTTTTTTTTCGAATTTTGTTATGGATTTCTCGTTACAATTTGGACGTCTGTGCAGAATTGTAGAAATCACAAACTCTTCATGAAAGCTATTGACTCCCTGTGTGTGTGTGTGTGTGTGTGTGTGTGTGTGTGTTGTGTGTGTGTGTGTGTGTGTGTGTGTGTGTGGTGCATGCCTGCGTGGTGTGTGTCTGTGCGTGTGTGTGTGTGTGTGTGTGTGTGTGTGCGTGTGGTGTGGTGTGTGTGTGTGTGTGTGTGTGGTGTGGCTGGTGTGTGCCTGCGTCATGCTGCGTGTGCCTGCGTCTGTGCGTGTGCGTGCTGCGTTGCGTGTGTGTTTGCTTGCGCGCGCGCGCGCGTGCGTGTGTGTGTGTGTGTGTGTGTGTGTGTGGGGGCGGTGGTGTGTGTGTGTGTTGTGTGTGTAGAGTGCGCAAGTGCGTTCGGCCATTTGTGAGAACATAAGTTTGCAATATTTATGTCGTTTAAAATATTATTGATCTGTTTCGTTTTCGATGTGGCATCGTTGAATGGGCATATGATTCTTCTATCTGTTATTGATATCGACCGTGCGATAGCGAGCCGACTTTCAAGGCACAGACACATTAGTTCAAACCTTTTGTTTGGAGTGAACCAAACGCACGGCTTTAGGTTGAAACCAGTCATGAGACAGAGAGTGCAGCATCAACAACGGCGATGTAGGAAGTGTCCCCGAGGTACTAACACTGCCAGAGAGGTCCACAGACGACGATCACAACAGAGCTGTTTACTATGTACACGGGATGACCTCACAGCCGGGATGGTGCTTATGGTGCTGGTCATAGTCATGGGCAAGTGCGTGTTCTTCCTCAAAATGCTGAGTATGATTGTGTTCTTCGTTCGGTCACTTGAGTCTTAGACATAAACTTCAGTGAAAAACACACCGCTTGCTGCACACTCCAAATTCTTAAAGGTGGTGGTGGTGGGTGGTGGTGGTGGTGGTGTGTGTGTGTGTGTGTGTGTGTGTGTGTGTGTGTGTGTGTGTGTGTGTGTGTGTGTGTTAACATTGGAATCCTGGGTTCGAATCTGGTACTGGAGCCTAAGGCAGTGGTGTTGTTTGTTTGTTTGTTTGATTGTTTGTTTTCATCCATAGGGATTAGTGTGTGCTTGTCTGTCAATACCTTAGGACGCTTCATATGTATAGAGATGTATAGAATCAGATATTCACATGGAATCATTTATAAACTTGGTCAACGTTCCGTAGGTTGTTACTAGACACACACCCAAACTTATAGGAACAGTAACAACACATGAATAAATAGATAAATAGATGGAGAAAGAAAGAAAGAAAAGGAAAGGAAAGAAAGAAAGAAAGAAGGAAAGAAAAAAGTCAATGAATAAATGCATACATAAATACATACATAAATGAATAATAGCAATGAAAACGAAGAGGGCAACAATCGCTGCTGTTATGATCTTGTTTCCCTGGAAAAACAGTCGCTGAGGCCCACTACACAACGTTTCAAGTACTCGCAGCAAACGTTCCGTTGCCCAAACTGAGCGCCGTATTTGCGGCAGATCGCTTCGCCCCACATAGGCGGGGCAAGGATGTTGAGGGGGGAAGATGGGTATGTCGCCTCGTGTTCCCACTATTGGTCTGTGTCTGACTGCTGGTCACTGGCGCAGGTCATCAGGCACTGTCAAGGGGGGAAGATGGGTATGTGGCCTGGTGTTCTCATTATTGGTCTGTGTCTGACTGCTGGTCACTGGCGCAGGTCATCAGGCACTGTCAAGGGGGGAAGATGGGTATGTGGCCAAGTGTTCTCACTATTGGTCTGTGTCTACTGCTGGTCACTGGCGCAGGTCATCAGGCACTGTCACTATTGGTCTGTGTCTGACTGCTGGTCACTGGCGCAGGTCATCAGGCACTGTCAAGCCAGAGAAGTGTTCAGTGGGCCACTATTGGTCTGTGTCTGACTGCTGGTCACTGGCGCAGGTCACCAGGCACTGTCAAGAGGGGAAGAAAGGTATGTGGCCTGGTGTTCTCACTATTGGTCTGTGTCTGACTGCTGGTCACTGGCGCAGGTCACCAGGCACTGTCACTATTGGACTATGTCTGACTGCTGGTCACTGGCGCAGGTCACCAGGCACTGTCAAGCCAGAGAAGTGTTCAGTGGGCCACTATGGTCTGTGTCTGACTGCTGGTCACTGGCGCAGGTCATCAGGCACTGTCACTATTGGTCTGTGTCTGACTGCTGGTCACTGGCGCAGATCATCAGGCACTGTCACTATTGGTCTGTGTCTGACTGCTGGTCACTGGCGCAGGTCATCAGGCACTGTCACTATTGGTCTGTGTCTGACTGCTGGTCAGAGACTAATAATAGCCTTCTGGTATTTTTTCATGAGTTATTTGATTGCCCCCTTCGTTACTAATATTAATCCAGTTATTCTGGGCTTCTTCAGATATATTAAACCACTTAACTTTAAAACCAATTTTTCTAAGAGCAACCCTACTATTACCGCGCCTATTGTTAATTGGATACTTTAAGAACACACTTGTGTTTTGTTTAGTTATATAAATGTACATCCTTTTTAAATCCTTTTAAAAAAAAATCTATTTAAAAATGGAACCTTTTAAATATAATGAAAGTGCCACTTACGATGTAGGAGGGGTTTATGAGCCCAAATCTTTGGACTTTCGTAACCTAACCATCGCAGTGGATGAATCATATGGCTTCCAAGTTAGACTTGTAAACCCACTAACTAGATATTTAAATCCTCCAATAAAGAGTGATAGAGTGCCATCAGCATGGTCAACTCACCCCATGGCTTTTTACCAGAATCAGTTAAATTTTGCCATTTACTGCTCAACCACCGGCTGCGGTGTTTCATATACAAACCATTTAAACCACCCCAACCTCTTAGTAAGGTCAGTATATAACTTTCATGTTTATTATCAGTATAGGCGCATACTAACTGAACTACAAGTACGCCTCCCCAACGACAACGCGTTTAATCCATTTCTCAGCCCAATGGACAATAATGCATATGAAAGAATCTGCAACGAATTTAACATTAACCCTTCAAATAACTTTAGACAAAAGTTAGACCGCAATCACGGGTTAGGCACATTGTATTTGTGGGGCACACATAGAGAATATAATTTTGACTACTGGCCCGGCCACACCTCTTTTAAGCCAAACAAACAAGTTAGATTGGGATCAATAGACCAAAAACACCCCAATGCCTGGGCAACATTTATCTTGGATAAAAGTGAGGGCCTAACAATGCCAGGAGTGCAAAGACTTAATGACTCCATACGCACGTACGTTTGGTGTCTATTAGGAGCGCAAGCACAGACCAAGTCTAGCATAGTGGATCAGTCTACAGGCTTTGACGCCAGAAAACAATTTCTAGCCAATTTAGAAGATGCTATTAACTCTGCTGTTGATTTGCCTTCCAGCATACAAAGGTACAAAAACGTTCTTTCACATGCTAGGTCAAAGGTTGACTTTGTTGTGGGTCATGGATTATACATGCTGCCTTCTGACCTTAGACTACAGATTGGCATGATACAGAATTACAATAATGAAATTCTCATAGCCGGAGACGATCAAAACTTAGGACATAATCAAGGTTTAAACACAAGGCCCGCGCCAGCCATTTAAAAAAAAAGTATCTATCCCTGAAAGCGACCCACCGCCACCAGTTATAAGCAGCCCGCAGCCAGAAAGCGACCCCCCACCCGTTGATGTACCTCACCCCGACAGACACACTAGCGAAAAGACGGCCCTTGTTGTGTTTTTAACTTTTACTGGACTGGCTATACTTTATTTTACTAAAAATTAAACCGGCAGCCAGCACCCCCAAAGTCCACAGATGGTCAGCCATATAACCAACCACTTTGCCTATTGTAGACAAAACCCAACTAACAACACCGCCTATTATGCCAGGCAGTGCACCAAGCGCTTTGACAGCTAACTTCTTTAATAAGTTTGCCAGATGGTGCAATTGTTTTCTAATCCAGCTTTTACCGGGCTGAGGCGTTGGAGGAGCTACTGACCCTGTTGGCGCACTGTCGGTTAATGCAAAAACCAGTGTAGAGATAGCAAACCCAATGGCCGTTAATATACTAACTATTGTAATCCCCTGCTCTCTGAACAGAGTCCTTATTCTTTCTGCTAACGTAGTATTTTCATGAAGGAGACTGTTTATAGATTCTCTGATTCTGCTTGTTTGGTATGCTATTTGTTCTCTGTTAGTAGACAGCATTTCTAACCTGTTTGCCTTTAGTTCCATTAACTCCTGTATTTTCGCCTGTATTCTAGCCTTTTCTTCTAGCTCTAAATTGTTATCATCTGCATCAGCCAGTTTATTTTTTTCTTCTCTTATCTCTCTATCTAGCTCGCCAAGTTTTGCCAAGTTGTTTTTTAGCTCGTCATTTATTCTCTGTAGAGTAGCATCAAGAGCCCTGATTTCACGCCGAGCAGCTTTAAAACCCTCGAGTTCGCGCTCAGGCAATGGAGGATCATCAATTGTTTCTAAAGCTGCTTCTTCATCAGGACTCAGCCCACCTTCTCTTTGACTAGGCACTTAAGAATCAGCAATTGTTTTTAACTGTGTTTCTTCATTAAAACTCGTCTCAATTTCTGTTATTACTTCATCTGCTCTTCGACTTAATTCTTGAAGAGGTATGTTTTGCATTTCAGATCGCGCTGGCAGCCTTTGCTTCAAGTTCTGTAAAGCACTAACAGCCTCAGACCTTAGAGCAGACTTCCTTGGATCTGCAATATTTAATCGCCTTCTGACCCGAATAGGAATCTCCCCAAGTGAGCCCGGGGTTAAAAACTCGGAGGGGTCCCGGCTATCAGTAACTTGTTTACGCATTTGTTTATTGCCCTTCTTATAGTTTATAAACAAATGACCTTCCTCGTCTCCACCCACTTTTCCCATTTCAAAATCGTTAGGATCGAGCACGTCTGGCAGCCTTCACCTTATACTTCTATAGAATGATTCAATTTGTTGTCGCAATAGTTCTTGACGATGCCTATGGAGTAAAGAACTCGCTTCTGCTCCTTCAAGTTCATCTTGCATTGAAGGACTCGACTCTCTTTCTTCATCTTCATCTTCATCTTCAATAGGATCAATCGCGTCAAAATCTTCATCAGTCATATTTATATATTTATTATTTTTTGTTTTATAAAAAATGAACCCATACGGCTGCGACCTTGATCTATTCAGAAAAGCGAAGGAGCCCCACGGCATAAAAGGCATAAGACAGACTGTGCGCGTTGTAAATAATCCATCAACAATTGAGCCCAATGAAATGTTAACAGTAAGATTTAGTGACCTTGGACCTGACGATGTTATAATGCCAGGCACTGCCAAGCTGTCATTCAAAATAGATATTGAGTCGGCGGATCCTAATGCTACTGTCGTTGCTAACCTGGGCAGGGCCATCATTAAAAATATGGTAATTAAACTGGAAGGTAGAGAAGTCTTCTCACTGAGTAGCGCACACATTTTTAATCTCTATTCTGATCTGTGGCTGCCTAGAACAGAAAGAAAAGACAAAATCTTTCAAGGAATCCAGAGCCCAAACGGTCTTAAGCACAGGCTTAATGCTGCAGATGCAAAGGAAGACGAGGGAGACCAGGCAATAGCGCGAGCATTTAAGAACAGATTTTGCATCCCTCTAGATTTTGAACTGTTAAAAACCCATCAGCCATATTACCAAAGCGCACTAAGAGACAAACTTACTTACGAACTGACATTCAATGACAGCGGGTCTGTTATTTTATCAGATGACCCTCAAGCCAAATACACAGTCAGTAACATCTCTCTTAATTTTGACGTTGTTACTAACCCTGAACTAGCTAGAATAATCTTAAACCAGTATAAAAGTAGGACGGTTGTTTACTTTGAAAGAGTTTTACACCACAGTCTAGCGATTAAAAACAAGCAAGACGCCGTCTGGGAAATAGCTATAAGCAATTCTTTAAGGTCCCTAAAGAGGGTTCTCTTGCTATTTACTGAACCCCCGACCCCTTTTCAGAGAGAATCTGAGGTGTTTTACAACCCAAAAATTGAACAGTTGTCTTGCACAGTAGATGGCAAGCCTTTTCAGCTGTATTCAGCCGGACTTTTACCCGACCAACACTTTGATGAAATAAGAAAATTGTTTGCTGGAGGCAGACAGACAAGCCCCACGGCCGATCATGTGTGTAAAAAACTTCACCTTCACGATGTAAGACTCGAAGATTATCTAACAGACAAATATGGACTATGGCTGGATTTTAGATCCACGTATGACAACAGACTGCACGGGAGTGGAAGAAGGGTAGGATCAGATGGCATACTCATACAGATTAATAAGGAAGAGGAGGAGAATGGCCAGATACAAATGCACGTTTTTGTGGTTTATGACGCCCAGCTGAACATTGAAGAAAATAGACTGAAAGAAATAGCCTATTAAAACAGATGGATAGTTTGAACTTTTTGCCCAAAGACCTGCACTGTTCGCTTATTTGTGGGATTACTGGGTGTGGGAAAACTGTCTTCGTGCCTGATTTGTTACAAACAGTCTACAGGTTTCATTACGAGTACATTGTTATATTCTGCACAACCATTAAGCATAACAAGTCTTACAAAGAAAGGCAGTTTGTTTGGACAGACGAGAATATATTTTTAGTTGATCCTACTGACAAGCTAAGCGACTGTTTAGAACATTACTATAGGCTATTTGAGGGAACCGAAACGCTGTTTATTATTGATGACTGTTCAGCCGAGCAAGACATTGTTAAAAAAAAGAAGGACTCTGTCTAAGCTAGCCTTTAGCGGAAGACATGCATTAGTTTCTGTTTGGCTCTTAACTCAAAAATACAATGCCGTCTTAAAAGACTTTAGATCGCAGTTAAAATCAGTCATCTTATTCTATACTAAGGACAGGGATAGTTTTGAGGAGTGTTTAAGTGAAAACTATATAATCAGGGACAGGGATGAACTAAAAAAAATAAAAGAGCAGCTAGAAAAATCTAAACACGCTAAACTATGCTTACGAACTGACCCGCCAGTTCAATACGTTTGCTTATTATAGATTGCTTATTATAGATTGTTTATTATAGATTGTTTATTATAGATTGTTTATAACAATTTGTTTATAACAATTTGTTTATAATAAATTGTTTATATTAAAAAGAATGTCTCGAGGACCTGAATCAAAAGCAGAGTTAGCTCCTAAATGCGTTGCAGTAGAGATAAAAGATCTAGCAGATACAACTGACTTTGATCTAATAGGAGTGGCAGGAAATGTTTATGGATTTGAGTACACCGACGATGGCGTTTACAAACGAATAGAAATTGAAGATAAAAAACGATAGCAATATCCTACCCTGGAAGAGATAAGAAATCTAAGGGCAAACGATTTTGGCAAACACGAATACAAACTTCATAAACGAGAGAATGCCTGGGCGTTGCTTCCTGACATTAACTGGGATTTAAAGTTTGAACTACGAAGCCCCCATGTAAACTTTGATAAGAAAAACAATTTTAGAAAAGCTTTGAATGAAGGACACCTTCTTATTAGCCTAGTCCCAGGATTACAACAGAAAAAGCAGATTGAAATAACTAAGCAGGGCCCTGAATATATGCTACGTAGAAAGCCGACCTTAGCTGAAGTGGGGGGTGACACCGTCGGCTTAGAATTTAATCCAAAACTAGAATCACTGCCTAAAAAAATGACGATGCTTTTTCGCTTATTTATTACTCCAAGGGAGTCTGATCCTAGTTTGCCAGAGCATACGTTAATCAGAGGCGTACAAATAAAGTCTGAAAACTTGGACGGACCTCTTAGGCTTGTTATTGCTATTACTAAAAACGGGGATGAAATAAAGACTTTCTTATCATCTGACAAAGTTACTGTGATGGTTGACAAAACCAAACTAACAGTGCTTGATTTTATTTTCATTAAGTATGTTGATTTTATTGGGTTTTACTCTGTCGATGAAGTGCTGCCAGAAGGGTTAATAAGAAGATATGTACAAGATTAATCTTAATTAAAAAATTAATCTTAATTAAAAAATGGATGATCAGGCTCAAAAGTTTAGGTTAGAGCAAATAACTGAACTTCAAGAAGAAATAGAAAGTGACTTGGATAAGTATAGGGTTACTAGAAAGAAATATGCTAAAGTTTTAAATACTCTTTCTTATATAATCACCGGCTCATCAGCTGTAGCGAGCGTAAGTGCTGGGTCTAGCGTTGCTCTTTTAGCTACTGGGGCCGGAGCGCCAGCCTCTTTAGCATTAGGGAGCCTTGGTTTGGGTTTAGGTGCTATGTCTATGATTGTGAGTGCTGTTTTAAAAAAATTAACGCCTAAACTACAAAAGCACACTGCCATTGTAGCCCTAGCATCAGCAAAACTTTGTTCATTAAGACTGAGAATAAGCAAAGCATTGCAGGATGAAAACATTACAGCTGAAGAATTTGAGCGCCTTATGGCTGATGGCGAGGATTACAGACGACAAAAAACTGAACTTCAAAAGGAGTGGAGAAAGACTTTTACTTCGCAACAGGTAGGCACTGAGACAATCAAACAGAACATTGAAAAACAATCAGTTAAACCCAAAATAGACTAAAAAAATAAGATGTGAACTAAAATAAATAAATCATAAGTTTAACAAAAAAATAAATACTATTTTTTTTTTAACTAACAGGCACTGTGTTTGGTGGGACAACTTGCAACTCTTCGCGAACAAACGATCTTTTAGGGGCAGGCTTTTTAGACGTAGTAGCGCCGCTAGAAGAGAGAGTTTCTTTGGAAGAAAGAGTCTCTCTTAAATAATATACGGGAGGGGCTGTTTTCATAATTCTTTCAACTTCATATACATCTACGCTCCATATGGGGTCTGTGGCTCTAATTCTAACATCGCCCTCTGCTTCTCCAGGCGCATACAAGTATCTTACTTTTAGTCCGAACGGCAAGAGTTTTTGATTACCTTGAATGTCTTCAGTTATGCTAATTTTTTTTAATTTGATCGCGTTTACTGGCTTAAGACCCGTTGCTTTAAATTCCTCATTGTTCATGGCGCGTAAGACTGCCGGCAATCTCCTAACCCATTCTGTGTTGCGTGTTCTGTCCATAAGGTCTCTGTGGTATTGATAGGTAAACAGGCGCTCAGCCAGATTCTTATTAAAGTTTTCTACTAGAGCCTGGGAGCGATGGTTGCCTGGAATCCCTCTCTTAACTGTAACCCGATGTCTTAAAAACAGTTGGTTTACACCTCCTTTAAACTCTTTCCCATCATCAACCTGAATCAACCTAGGATACTTTAATGGACCTCGCATGTATATTTGTTGTAAAGCCACAGCCACAGCAGTTGAGCTTTTATCCGTTAAAGGCTCAGCATCTTTATACCTTGAAGCCATGTCAACAACCGTAAGAGCATACTTAAACTTTTTTCTTCTAACTTTGTCATGTGGAAGATACAGCAAGTCCATCTGGTGGGTGTCATTAGGAACTGAGTTAACAAATCGAGGCCTTATTATTCTTTTTGGGGCAGGCAGATATATTTGCCAGATCGCTTGTTTTGAAAGCCAGTCTTTCGCTTCTGATTCAGACACCCTAGCAGCTTTACTCAGTTTATCAATAGCAGCCTTTCCTTTCCAATACCCTCTAGGAGAATAATATATTTTGTACTTCGTATCGTCCATAAGAAGGGACTGTTTTTATTACATTTTTAACTATGTTTTTAGATTGAATATGCAAGAAGAAAGATTGCTCCCATAGCACCTATAATAAAGCCTATTTCTACCATTTTCTGATCCTCAGATGGTTCATAAAAGTCAGACAGTTCTGGCGGCGGCGATGTTAGAAACTTCTTTCCTGTCACTAAGTAATATTCATTCATTGCGTCATCAACGTCTGTAAATGTGTGCTCTGCATGCCCCTGTTCTCTTAACTTTTTATTAATAAAGTCTAAGTGAGCAATCCTCCTTTTCTCGTAAGCGTCTCTTGCCTTAGCTAAATCTTCCATTGCTTTGTTATGGCGTTCTCTCTCTTCATCAGATCGCAATTTACTAAACATGTAATTGCTGCCAGAGAAAGCCAATGCATTAACAATAGCCCCGCCCACCATCAGAACTAATCCAGACATCTTTTTATAAATGAATGAATCTTTTTTTAGAATGAATTTTTTTTTTTATAAATCAATCTTTCTCTGCATTGATGTTTTCTGGGATAATTCCCTGTGCAACAAGAAAGTCTTTTGAGGCAATCCCTGCCGTTATTACAGCTATAACCTTAACAACATCCTCAATGTCCAACCTTCCTAGATCGGCTGGCTTCATTTTAAACATGTTTTTTGCTAACATGCTATATCCTATACTAAGACTGCTGATTACAGCAGAGTGGTAAATCGTATTAATAATCTTTTTTTCGCTCATGTTTTTTATTAACTAAAAAAATAATTAAAATAATCATAATATGAAAGACTGTCTATGTGCTTTTTAATTAGATAATCTTTTGTTGCCAGAGCTAAAAATAAGGTCACAAGTAGTTTCGGTGAATCTTCTATCTTTCCCATGTTGGGCGGTTTTATTCTTAACAAACATTTTGCTAGGGTTGAATAAACTATAACACCAACAATGGGCACTGCATAATTAACCAGCGTTAAACTCATGGTTTTAAAAAGGCTTTATTATTTTTATTGCTTTTAAAAAGAGTTTAAAAAATGGATTGCGACGAGCTATTAAAGTGTGAGGAGGCAGCAGACCTTTGTCATAAAGAAAGATTATACTCTCTGGCTGCGTGTGGGAAAACCAGGCAGTATTTAGGCGTTGAACTAAGTATCGAACAGATTCAGCAATTGTCTACATCAGACGTTGAGAAATATTACGCTAGGTACGAAGCACAGCTAGGATCAAAAATGGTTAGATCAGTGGGGCAGACAATGATTAGTTTATATGCTAAGTTAGTAGGCAAGATAGCGCCGATTGATTCAGAAGAAGATTTAAAATATGACTTAACACAAGATCCGGTTTTAACCAAGTCCCTAGAATCTCTTGCATGTGACATGTATTATAGATTTGGGACGCTGTTATGCCCATTCATCATGGGATTAATTACTTTCAATCATATTAATTTTAATCAGACTAAAAAAAATGAGCGAGCAGGAGAAGACTCCACAGGAGCAGAATGTCCCGCAAGTGAATCCACAACTGAGTGCCCCACAGGTGAGTGTCCCACAAGTGAATCCGCAACTGAGTGTCCCACAAGTGAGTAGTGTTACTAAGTCTAAAAGTGCTGGCCGTGTTGAGGCCGGTCGTAAACTAGCTGAATGGAACAGACTGCAAAAAGCAAACCAAGCAGCAAAACAAAAATTATTAGATAGTAATACAACATCAGCACCAGCACCGCCGCCGCCGCCAACAACAACACAATCAAACTGTAAGATGTATTATTATGTACTGGGGAGTATTGTTGTTGGCGGAGGGCTTTTGGCATACAAGTGTCTAAAGCCATACTTAGCAACAAAGTTACAAACCCCCACAAAAACAGTAAAAGAAAAAGAACCAGCTTCTGCAAAAAAAGTACAACCTCCTGCTGTAGACCCATTTTTTTTACTGAATTAGTTTTTTTAATGTGTTGTTAAGTACAGGTTAAGTACAAGCTAAGTACTGGTTAAGTCAGTTATAACAAGTTAAGTACAAGTTAAGTGCAAGTCATGTTAAGTACTAGCTAAGTACTAGTTAAGTTCTTAAGTAAAGTACTAGTTAAGATCTTAATTTAAGTCAACCAAGTTGGTTCTCCGGTGGTCTATAGCGTATGTAAACTCGGGATTAACGCAAGTTCGCTTGCTATTGTTAGAGTCTAGTGACTTCTTATTAACAGCAGTTGTGTTTACTTGATGAAGAGTAGAGCGCAGATTAACATTTGTGTGATGAAATACTTTGCGTTCAAAGAGAGCCTGCTTGTAGTTGTCATGAGTTATATTTTTTTTGACAACTTCTTTACCTATGCCCTTAGCTTTCTTCATTTCAGAAGTTTGGGTAGCAACGCTATACATCTTTGCCCGTAAGCCAACATATCATCGTATAACCGTCCCATTAAGTTCATCCTTCATCTTTCCAATCACTTTCTTGTTTACAGTTGAATGTAAAGGACTGTCTTTTGGGTAGTCGCATGTGTTATACCACCCATCAGCTCCTTTGGCTACCTCCGCTTCTAAATCCTTATAAAAATCTTCAGTGGGGATGTCTAAAATAAAAGAGTCAGTATCTGTGTAAAGGACATTTGATTCTGGGTACAGCGGCTTAAAGTAGTCATACAGAAATTCAAGCATTAACAGCTTAGACAGCTCTAACACAGTAAACCCGATAAACACCGGCTTGTCCAACTTCACATTCTGTTTCTTCATCACAATGCCAACCAGGCTGTCGCTAAATCTTCTAAAGTCTTGATAGTTAGGTCTAGAGACTAGTTTAATCGCTTGTTTTTCTTTTGTAACTAATCTTACATCTTTACGCTTGTGTGGATTCTCCATCGTCTTGCCAAAACAACTGTTGTTCATTAGTTTAAAGAAGTCTTTTTCTGATGCATCCGTGGCCGCAGTCCTAAGGTCGGTGTTCTTCATGATGTATGGTTTCATGAAAGACCCTTGGTCGAAAGTAATTATTCTGTGAACAGCTGTCAGCTTTAACCCATGTCTTAAGTAAAACTGTAACAGCCGGTAATGACAGACATATTTAGTTTTGTCTCGAAGATTAGGCACAAGTTTAGGCGGTTCGGTGGGACTCATCTTTAATCTTTCTGCGGCTAAGGGGAAATCGTTATGGGGGTCGTGCAACTCTGCGGGATATTCTACGTCTACTTCTAAGATTAATCCTACTGGATTATCGGGTGTAAGATTTGACAATAGTCCTACCACCCGATCAACCTCATGAGGCCCGTTTATCATTTTAAAGTTTCTTAATGGCAGTGCCTGGCTCATGGCCCACCCATACAGATTGTTGGCGTCTAAATACATTAGATAGTTGGATGGTTTGGTGGGGTCATAATCGTCTAAATACTTGTTGTTGGCTCTGCGGTAAGGATGACAGGCCATGCTAATGCCTCCCCTCAGCCCATCCTCAATCATCTGAAGTGTATCCAGATCAGATATTAAGTCAATCTCAATGTTTGTAGACTTTAAGAATGCATCCCAAGAAAGGCCCGGGGCAGAGATGTACTGTGATGAATCTAGGCCGTAATGTTTCATGCATGTAGATCTGTAATTCTGAAACACATCTGCCAATAAACACACATCAGCCTTCAAGTATTGGTCGTGATAATCGCCCATCGTCTTGCAGTGTAATTCTGTCCAGGCTTTCTGTGCGTATTCATAGTCGGCATCAGATATGCCTCCACCTCTAAGACGGCTGTAAAAATCGTCTTTATGTGGCAGCGCCGGCTCGTCAAACCTCTCCCACGAGTCCATGTATTCATAAGGATAGACGCCTTTACGGACTAAAGATGGGTCGAAATATTTTTTAGTGATTGGATAGTCTTGCAGAGATCCTGCTAATTTATCTAAACTCCCCATCAGATGCTGGGCAGAGTCATAGAAGGATAAGCAGTCTACAGTAAAGGTCATGTACTTTTCTGATGATTGTGCAATACAGCTAACTCTCTTACATTCAGAAGTTATTGCTTGCATGATAAAGTGCGAATCGTAGCCCCGTAAGTTATGAAAGAAGATTGGCAGTTTCCATTTTTCGGGGTTAACCTTGAGTTGAAGATTGCAGCTGTTGTGTGCTGCCCCTCTGAATTTACCAGTAATGTGATCGTGGTCTCTTACAGTGTCGCCTAATAACTTGCATTTGCATATCCAGCAGTGGGTGGCTGATTCATAGCGCCTTTGGTCTTCGAGAGTCATCTTAATGTCTGAGAGATTTAGCTGATTGGAGAATTGATTGCGAAGATGCTTCATGTGCTCCAAAAATCGATTAGCTGCGTCAGGGCCTCTGTAAATCTCTGGTTGTGTGTGTCCGCCATCTGACCTAACAACAACAAATGCATAAGAACAGATCTGATGGTGGGATAATAAGGCTGTTTTTTGTTGTGCCCGCTCTTGAGGGCCGTAGTACTGCGGCAAGATCGCCTCAAAGTCAGCATAAACTACGTATGGCCTCATCTGCATTTTGTGTACATTCTTAAAACTAACTTTAGACCCGGGTGGGGGCGTAAGAAGTTCGGTTTTACAGTCTACAAAACTTTTACAATGCTTCTTATGGCGGGTAGCTGCCTCTATAGTTGGGATTCTGACCAAACACCTTCTACAAAGCTCTTGTTTAGATTTATGCTTTGTAGTATAAGCCATAAGTCTGCTAATCGATCTAATTAACACATAATGGCTCTTGGAACCATCTGCAAACAGAATCAAGTCTACATGATTCTCAAGTGATTCACCTAAAGTGGGAGCTTCGGGAGAAATCCTTAGAGGGACTAGATTGTCTACTGGGTTCCATGCGTATATGCTTACGGTTATTGGTTTGTTTTGTTCTTCAAACTGAGATATACTTTCTACACTCACTGGAAAGGGTATGTTATTAAAGTTCAACTCATTTATATACTGCCTATAAATAGATACTCTGTCTGCGTGCTTTCCAACGTGCTGTAAGTGTGCCAAAACGCACCACATAAAACACATATTGTCAGAATTATGTATATTTAAGACTGCCCGTTTTAACACTAACTCTCTTGGGAGAGGGATGTAAGAATTGCCGACTATAGGAGAGTATTTTTAATCTGATTTCAATGACTGTTCCTTCAGACCAGCCGGAGCCGCGCAATTTCGCTTCTTCACTTGCATGGTTAAACTGTGTAAGCATGTAATCAGCCCAGTCAGGTGTAAAGTCGTAATAGCTGATTACTTCTTTCTGTCTAGTTGAAACCCAGACTTGCATACTACTATCATCGGGGGTTATATATTCAATCAGAATAGCCAACAACACTTTTGCTGGCGGGTCAATTTGAAGAGACTCTGGGATTTTAGAGATAGCATGTGTTACGCTTTCCTGAACGTTTGTGGGGTTAATGATGTCCATGTCTAATTCACTGAACATATTGCCTAATGGTTTGTTACTACCTTCCGACAGTACGTTGTTGGGTAGTTTTTCAAAGTTAGACTCACTTGTTGGGTTCATTTTTATACTGCAATATTTACGTAAATTAAAAAAATAAATGTAAGTAAATGTAAGTAAATGCGCTTTTATTTCTTCACCCAAGCGTTGCAATACTTCAAGACATCCTAATCTTACAAGAACGTCTGCTAATACTTTAGCTTTTTCTGAATCACTACAGTCAATGTTTAACTCTTTGATTGCTTCATAGTTCACTATGATTTTTGATTAAATTGTTTACATCATTCTCAAACCCGGATTTACTAAAATCAAAGTTTACCACTTTCATCGTTTCGTCAAATAGTTCATTACAATTTTCTATTAAAATCATTAGATCAGATTTGCTGTGTTTGGCCGTCATTTTAAACCTAAAAATTAAATAAATAAAAAAAATAATTGTAAATTCGGCTGTTATTTATTACTCATAGTCTTTACTAATCTTAAAAACTGTCCAGGTTTAAAGGTAACAGTTACTCCTTCAGGGTCAGTAGAAGCAGTCAAATCAAGATCTTCAGGGGCTATTTGATCAATTAAAATAGCAAACAACTTTATAACTAGATGAGGCCAAGAATGCGGTAGTTTACTGATGGCGTTCCTTACGCTTTCCCGCATATCGACGCGCTCAAAAAGCTCCGTAATTAATTCTTCAAACTCTTCTACATCAACCCCCCAGCTCCTTTCCTCCATCTCCCAATCTCTGAATATATTAATAAGCTCTGCAACTATTCCGGGCTTCATTTTTATTCCAAATTAAAAACATCAATTAAAAAAATTAAGTAAGCCGTTCCTATTGTTTTGCGCAAGAATCAGAAGAGCGGAGAGACTAATAATATGCGGACCTCTAAATCATCATCTTTGTTTTGCACGAAAACCCCCATTTTAAAATAACGATTACGTCAATTTTTTGAGGTTTTGGATGTTAATTTTGATTGTAGAAAAGGTGTTAGTTTTGGCAAAAAGTAGCATGAGATGGACGAGATTGTTTGTGAAATGGAGGGTTTCGGGCAAAATAAGATGGGGGCTTAGTGTCCGCATATTATTAGTCTCTTGGTCACTGGCGCAGGTCATCAGGCACTGTCACTATTGGTCTGTGTCTGGCCGCTGCTCACTGGCGCAGGTCACCAGGCACTGTCAAGCCAGAGAAGTGTTCAGTGGGCCACTATTGGTCTGTGTCTGACTGCTGGTCACTGGCGCAGGTCACCAGGCACTGTCACTATTAGTCTGCGTCTGACTGCTGGTCACTGGCGCAGGTCATCAGGCACTGTCACTATTGGTCTGTGTCTGACTGCTCCTCACTGGCGCAGGTCACCAGGGACTGTCAAGCCAGAGAAGTGTTCAGTGGGCCACTATTGGTCTGTGTCTGACTGCTGGTCACTGGCGCAGGTCATCAGGCACTGTCACTATTGGTCTGTGTCTGACTGCTGGTCACTGGCGCAGGTCACCAGGCACTGTCACTATTGGTCTGTGTCTGACTGCTGGTCACTGGCGCAGGTCACCAGGCACTGTCAAGCCAGAGAAGTGTTCAGTGGGCCACTATTGGTCTGTGCCTGACTGCTGGTCACTGGCGCAGGTCATCAGGCACTGTCACTATTGGTCTGTGTCTGACGCTGGTCACTGGCGCAGGTCACCAGGCACTGTCAGCCATGAGATGTGTTCAGTGGGCCCTATTGGTCTGTGTCTGACTGCTGGTCACTGGCGCAGGTCATCAGGCACTGTCACTATTGGTCTGTGTCTGACTGCTGGTCACTGGCGCAGGTCATCAGGCACTGTCACTATTGGTCTGTGTCTGACTGCTGGTCACTGGCGCAGGTCACCAGGCACCGATGTCACCACTATTGGTCTGTGTCTGACTGCTGGTCACTGGCGCAGGTCACCAGGCACTGTCACTATTGGTCTGTGTCTGACTGCTGGTCACTGGCGCAGGTCATCCAGGCACTGTCACTATTAGTCTGTGTCTGACTGCTGGTCACTGGCGCAGGTCACCAGGCACTGTCACTATTGGTCTGTGTCTGACTGCTGGTCACTGGCGCAGGTCACAGGCACTGTCACTATTGGTCTGTGTCTGACTGCTGTCACTGGCGCAGGTCACCAGGCACTGTCACTATTGGTCTGTGTCTGACTGCTGGTCACTGGCGCAGGTCACCAGGCACTGTCACTATTGGTCTGTGTCTGACTGCTGGTCACTGGCGCAGGTCACCAGGCACTGTCACTATTGTCTGTGTCTGACTGCTGGTCACTGGCGCAGGTCACCAGGCACTGTCACTATTGGTCTGTGTCTGACTGCTGGTCACTGGCGCAGGTCATCAGGCACTGTCACTATTGGTCTGTGTCTGACCGCTGGTCACTGGCGCAGGTCACAGGCACTGTCACTATTGGTCTGTGTCTGACTGCTGGTCACTGGCGCAGGTCATCAGGCACTGTCACTATTGGTCTGTGTCTGACCGCTGGTCACTGGCGCAGGTCATCAGGCACTGTCACTATTGGTCTGTGTCTGACCGGTCACTGCGCAGGTCACAGGCACGTCAATGGTCTGTCGACCGCTGCTCACTGGCCAGGTCACCAGCATGTCAGCAGAGATGTTCAGTGGGCCAGGCTGCCCATCAGGTAACCGTGTCCGCCAGCTTCATCCTGTGGCTGCTCCGTGAGGGCGGCCTGCCGGCTGAATGTGGGCTGTGCCCCAGCGTGAACTGACATATGTGTGCTTCAAACTTAACCATTGGACACACTTGGCGAAGTGTGATGAGCATAATGCCACAGCGTGAACAAGAAGCAGACACTGAGCCAGTCAGAGCGACAGGAAGTGGTCAATGCCTTCAATGTGTACAAGGGAACGCCAGATAGCCAAAGCGGAAGATACTGATCTTGTCCTGTTTACGTCTTTGGCTTGGACAAACCCCGACCATTACGTCATTGGAAAATCACACACACACACACACACACACACACACACACACACACACACACACACACACACCACCACCACCACCACCACCACCACCACCACCACCACCACCACCACCACCACCACGCACGTACGCATGCATACACGCATGCGCATCTCCCGCCACTTCAGCACCAATTCGTAGAGCTAGCCACCCTTATTAGTACAGTAGAACAGACGTAGAGCTAGCCACCCTTATTAGTACAGTAGAACAGACGTAGAGCTAGCCACCCTTATTAGTACAGTAGAACAGACGTAGAGCTAGCCACCCTTATTAGTACAGTAGAACAGACGTAGAGCTGTCCACCCTTATTAGTACAGTAGAACAGACGTAGAGGCTGTACAGTACGAACAGACGTAGAGCTAGACACCCTTATTAGTACAGTAGAACAGACGTTTCTGCTCGCGAAAGAAGCTTCAATGTCAAAACATTATCAAAACACGTTTTGTACACAATGTCAATGAACTATACGCGCCATTAGAAACGTGTAACAAAATGAGTTCTGTTCTACGTTAACGAAGTTTGTGTGAAAATGTTTAATCTAAAACACAGTTAGAACCAAGTGTCACGTATTGAGCAAATCTGGAACGGACATTGCCAGGAATTTTGCTGCCAAAATGTACATTTTAGAACCCAGTATTTTTTAACACAAATGAACCAGAAATATTGTTTCATGGTGTAACAAAATGGGCTCTGGCCTACGTTTACTGTAGAGTCTACTCTACGATGAAACGTTAACGTTGGAGAAGACTGTTCCAGTGGTACTGGTAGAACTGGTGTCGTCGGGTTTGCAGTGATTACAATCCCTAGACAATTCTTTTGTGCGCGTTAAAAGCATTTACCTTTCTTTTTGTTATATTTTACAAACAGCCGGCTTAGAACTGTAATTTCAATGGGTTAAAAAAAAAGCAACTTAAGCGAAATGAGTTCGTGTTTTTGATTGCATGCCTTCTCTAGAACATTCTTTTTAACACAAACATAAATAGATAAATAAAGAAAAACAAACAAATAATGCATCATCTTGGTTTGAAAACTCTTTATAAACATTATGTTACAGTGAAACACTGCATGTTAAATGTCTTTTCTTTTAATAGATCGATAAGTGAACCAAAGCGCGCGTATGTATGTGTGTGTGTGTGGGGGGGGGGGGGGGGGTGCGTGCGTGCGTGTGTGCGTGCGTATGTTTGTGTGTGTGTGCGTGCGTGCGTGTGTGCGTACGTATGTTTGTGGTGTGTGTGTGTGTGTGTGTGTGTGTGTGTGCGCGCGCGCGCGCGCGCGCGCGTGTGTGTGTGTGTGTGTGTGGTGTCTTTGTGTGTGCCCTGAGTCTACGCCAGAGAGGAGAGAGAGAGTTAATCTGTGACAGAAACCTCTTACAATTTTTCCATGATGAAATAGAACTGTATAGTTCACTGTGGGTCAAGAAGCATCACTCTCATTTACGATGGGTCAGCTCCACGAGCCTGTTGGCCAGTGCTTCCACAGATATTTAACCCAGCACAAAACAAGAATGAAGACCCTCTACCTCCCCATCACCCCCACACCAGATACCTAACACACACAGAAGTTGATTCTTTACCCACACTGTGAGGAACGAAGCGTCTCCCCATCACCCCCACACCAGATAGCTAACACACACAGAAGTTGATTCTTTACCCACACTGTGAGGAACGAAGCGTCTTGAGCACCTCTTTTTTTCTGTGTTGGGTCAACCTACACTACATCAACTCCAGGCAGTTATTCAGGGATGGGGCTAGGATGATCTGCCACCCTTATAATATGGTTGGGTCAACCTACACTACATCAACTCCAGGCAGTTATTCAGGGATGGGCTAGGATGATCTGCCACCCTATGTACATATGGTTGGGTCAGCCTACACTACATCAACTCCAGGCAGTTATTCAGGGATGGGGCTAGGATGATCTGCCACCCTATATACATATGGTTGGGTCAACCTACACTACATCAGCTCCAGGCAGTTATTCAGGGATGGGGCTAGGATGATCTGCCACCCTATATGCATATGGTTGGGTCAACCTACACTACATCAACTCCAGTCAGTTATTCAGGGATGGGGCTAGGATGATCTGCCACCCTATATACATATGGGTATACTGACATGCACCCAGGTAATGCATATCGAGTCATGCAACATACATCATTTGTTTTCTCTTTGGCCTATACGTGTGTGGCGCCTTACATCTCCTGCCGCCCCATTAACGAGGGCAAGGTGGGAGAGTCACACAATGGCCCCGTCCCAGTCAGTGCCCCGCACCATG